>SJYC01097416.1:0-184708 GCA_006408675.1 Madoqua kirkii
TTTTTTTTTAGATGGAGCCATCTTTTGAAATCAGTTTAGAAAAATAAAAATAACTGTGGTTAAATTGTGGGATTTAGGTTAAATATATCATGGTAGTGCCTTTTAAAAAAGTTTTATTGAAGGTTCCTTAAAAAAAAGTAAGACAGAGCTACCATATGATCCAGCAGTCCTACTCCTGGGCGTGCATCTAGAGAAAACTCTCAAGATTGAAAAGATACATGCATCCCAATGTTCATAGAAGCACTGTCTACATAGCCAAGACATGAAAGCAACCTCAACATCCATTGACAGATGAATGGATAAAGATGTGGTATATGTATGTATGTATGTGTATATATATAGACAATGGGAAACGTCAGTTCAGTTCAGTCACTGAGTCGTGTCTGACTCTTTGTGACCCCTTGAACTGCAGCATGCCAGGCCTCCCTGTCCATCACCAACTCCCGGAGTCCACCCAAACCTATGTCCATTGAGTCAATGATGCCATCCAACCATCTCATCCTCTGTTGTCCCCTTCTCCTCCTGCCCTCAATCCCTCCCAGCATCAGGGTCTTTTCAAATGAGTCAGCTCTTTGCATCGGGTGGCAAAAGTATTAGAGTTTCAGCTTCAACATCAGTCCTTCCAGTGAACACCCAGGACTACTCAGTCCTAAGAAAGATTGAAATCATGCCACTTGCAGCAACATGGATGGACCTAAGGTTTATACAAAGTGACGTAAGTCAGGCAAAGGGAAATATCATATGATATCACATGTGGACTCTAAAATATGATACAAATAAAACTTCTTTACAAAACAGAAACAGACTCACAAACATAGGAAACAAACTGGCCAGGTTGGTGAGAGTAGGCAAGAGCTAAAAGGAGCGAACTTTGCATAGTGAAATCCTAGAATCTATTCTAGGGAGAATATGGCTTCTTGAATAGGTAGAGTTGGGGAGGGGATGGAGTGAAATGGGGAGGGGATGAGGGAGTGGCTGGTGAGGAAGCAGAAATCAGATTAGGAAGACATTTAAATATTTTCAAGCTGGAATCAAGATTTCTGGGAGAAAGATCAACAACCTCAAATATGCAGATGATAGCACTCTAATGGCAGAAAGTTAGGAGGAACTAAAGAGCATCTTGATGAGGGTGAAAGAAGAGAGTGAAAAAAGCTGACTTGAAATTCGACATTCAAAAAACGATGGTCAGAGCATCCAGTACCATCTCTTCATGGCAACTAGAAGGGGAAAAAGAGGAAGAAGTGACAGATTTTATCTTCTTGGGCTCCAAAATCTCTGTAGATGGTTCCTGCAGCCGTGAAATTAAAAGACACTTGCTTCTGGGAAGGAAAGCTATGACAAGTCTAGAAAATGTATTAAAAGGCAGAGATGGCACTTTGCTGACAAAGGTCTGTATAGTCAAAGCTATAGTTTTTCCAGTAGTAGGGTATGGATGTGAGTGCATGTGTGTGAACTCAGCCATGTCCAAGTCTATGTGACCCTGTGGACTGTAGCCCACAAGGCTCCTCTGTCCATGGAATTTTCCAAGCAAGAATACTGGAGTGAGTTGCCATTTCCTTCTTGATGGCACTTTGCTGACAAAGGTCTGTATAGTCAAAGCTATAGTTTTTCCAGTAGTAGGGTATGGATGTGAGTGCATGTGTGTGAACTCAGCCATGTCCAAGTCTATGTGACCCTGTGGACTGTAGCCCACAAGGCTCCTCTGTCCATGGAATTTTCCAAGCAAGAATACTGGAGTGAGTTGCCATTTCCTTCTCCAGAGGATCTTCCCAACGCAGGGATCAAACCCATATCTCCTGAGCTGACAGGCGGATTCTTTACAGATGTGAAAGTTGGACCATAAAGAAGGCTGAGCACCGAAGAATTGATGATTTTGAATTGTAGTGCAGGAGAAAACTCTTGAGAGTCCCTTGGACTGCAAAGATGTCAAACCAGCCAGTCGTAAAGGAAATCAACCCTGAACATTCATTGGAAGGACTGAAGCTGAAGCTTAATACTTTGGCCACCTGATTTGAAAAGCTGACCCTTTGGAAAAGACCCTGATACTGCGAAAGAGTGAAGTCAACAGGAAAAGGAGGTGGCAGATGAGATGGTTAGATAGCATCTCTGACTCAGTGGACGTGAATTTGAGCAAACTCTGGGAGATAGTGGAGGACAGAGGAGCTAGTGTGCTACAGTCCCTGGAGTTGCAAAGAGCTGGACATGACTTAGCGACTAAATAAAAGCACGATGTTTTCAGCAGGGGCGTAAGTGATCGTATTTGAGTTCTAGAAAATCTCTCTGGTTGCTGTGTGTAGACTTTTCAGAATCACTTTCTTTTATTTGTTCTGTGTTTTATGTATCATGTAGAGACTTAAGCATTGTTTTTCTTTTTAAGTAAACTTTTGTCATTGATAGTTAGCATGCAGCCAGAAAGGTATACAAGGTTATAGCTCTGTGCATTTTCACTAAGTCACTAGCGTTTTCACCTGTGTAATCATGTTTTACCTTTCACATTCAGATCTACAATCCTCTTAGAATTGAGTTTTGTATATGGTGTGTGAGGTAGGGGTGAAGGTTATTTATATCTATGTAAATATCCTGTTGACTCAGCATTATCTGTTGTAAAGATCATCCTTGCTCCCCTAAATTGCAGTGGCCCTTCTTTCATAATCAAATAATCATGTAACGTTTATAAATCTGTTTCTGGACTCTCTGTATTCTGTTCTATTGGGCTATTTGTTTAATAAAATGCCTCAAATTATTGTTCTGATATCAGGTTGAGAAAGTCTTTCATTTTTGTTTTTCTTCTTTTTTTGTCTTTTTCTTGGTGTTTAGCATTTACATAAAAATTCTAGAATCACTCTATCAATTTGCACACACACGAAACCTGGCTGAGGTTTAGGTTGGGATTGCATTGAATTTGTAGATCAGCTTGGGAGAGTTTACTGTCTTTACAGTATTGACTCTTTTAATCAATGAATGTTACAGGTTGTCTTTAATGTGTTCAAGTTGTATTGGTAGCGTTCCTGTATATCTTTCATTAATTTATACTCTTTTTGTTGTTATTACAAATGACATCTTTTACCATTTCATCTTCTAATTTTTGTTGCTGGTACAAATCTGTTGCAATGTGATGGATTTTGTTGTATTGACCTCGTTTCCAAGGATTTTGCTACACTCACTTCTTAGTCTTAATAGTTTACCCATAGATTCATTTGGATTTTCTTTGTGCATGATCATTTTATGTAGGGAAGAGTTTTATTTTTTATTGTCCAGTTCTTATACTTTCCATTTATTTATTTTTTATTGCCTTGTTGCACTAGGGCCTCAGTTATAATTTTGAATAGTAGTGATGATAGCATATATTTCTGGTTCCCAAAATCAGGAAGGAGAGCTTTCAGTAAAGTATGGCATTTACTTAGGAGTTTGATTGAAAACTTTTTTGTTAAAGAAAATTCTCTAATTTCTAATTTGATAGGCAGTTGACTCTGAACATGTGCTGACTTATCAAATGGTTTTTCTGTAGCTATGAGATTGTCATATAATTTGTTTTTCCTTTATTTTGTCAACATGGTAATCATATTAAAAAACGTTAAAACAATCTTGTGTTACTGTCATAAACCCAACAGATGTGTTATCACTTTTGTGTTTTATTGGATTCAATTTGCTAATATTTTAAGAATTTTGCTTTATATTTAGTGGGGGAGGTTAGCTTGTGGTTTTCCTTTTGTGTAATGAACTTGCCTTGTTTTGTCATCAAGGATATGCTGGTCTTATAAAATCAGTGGGAAAGTGTTTCCCTCTTTTGTTCAGTTCTCTGGAAGAGATTGGTATTACTTCTGTCTTCAGTGTTGGATAGAAAATTTATTAGTGAAGGCATCTGAGACTGGAGTTTTCTTTGTAGTAAAGTTTTGTGTTATGGATGTAATTATATTAAGTACAGGCCTAGACATATTTCTACATACCATTTCTTGTGTCCAGTTTAACTTTTTGGACTATAATTAGGTGTTGTCTACCTTTTTTGAGAAAGATACTTAGATTATTGATTTTCAATCTGCATTTCTAACATACGCATTCAGAACTCTACATTTTCCTTTAAACCATGGTTTTTATAGGATCCTAGAAGTTTTGATGTCGTATTTTAATTTTTCTGCTCGAGATGTTTTAAAATGGTCATGGTACTTTTTTCCTTTGACCTTTAGGTAACTTGGACACTTGCTATGAAATCTGTCTCCCCATGATGAGTCTACACACTGATGTCTCTGCTGAGTTTTTCCCCCTCGTCTTTTATTTTTAAAGCTTGGCTTCCTGGGGATCTTTTCTGTGTCTGCCTAGCTGTAGGTTCAGCCAAAGACAGAGGTTGTGTGCAATTTTCTCAAGCCAGGAAGGCTTCCCCTCTTCAGGGCATTTTCAAGTCTGCTCTTGTTTTTATGTCGACAGGCACTCATGTCTTCTCTATGCAGGTATTCAGACTCTGTTTGCTGCGCATGTGTTTGTGTGTTACCCGTTAGTCTCTGCGAAGCATGTGCTCAGCCTCCGGTTAACCCCAGGCTACTTGGAAAATTTTTCAAGCCTGTCTTTGCCGTCTTAACTTCCGGAACACCCTGTCTATGGCTTGTTTCAAATAATTGTTTTCTTGGGCTAGTAGAAACGCTGTCTCTATTAGCTTGTAACTGAGATCACCACCTTGAACAACGCTGTTTTGCCCTGGATGAAGTAGCATGCTGCTGGGCAGGGGCTGGGGTGGGGCTGGGGGCAGGGATGGGATGGGGGGATGATGGGAGGGGCCCCAGGCAAGAGTCCTGCAGTACTTAGGTTAAGCTCACCAGAGTTCTCCTTCTGTTTGTTTTATGCTGGAATTTTCAGAATGCTGAAATGATTGTATTTGACAGTTCTGATGGCTTTATAGTTGCTTTGTGGGGAGATGATTTATCAACCTCTTCATCATGCCAAACTGAATCTGTTCTAGCTATTGTATTTTTGAGATTTACAATATTTATTTGATTTTTACCTTTCCTTTTTATCTATAAAACAGGTCTCGGTTCTCCGGTGTAATTCTTCACTTGTCAGTTTATTTTTTTTGGACATATTAATTAATCATCGTTCTTTTAATGTCCATGTCCGATAACTTCCAGTATTTGGATCACCAGTGGGTCGCTTTATCTCACGTCTCCCCGCCCCACTCCTCTGCCCTGATTTCAGACATTTGGTCTTGTCCCCTCACGCAATATTTTTGCTAGAATGTCAGAGCATGTGTTTGTAAAAATTGTAAGAAGCTCTGAATGATGCTGTCTTTCTTCAGAGTGCAGTAAGGTTTCTTCTGGAAGACAGAGTCGGGGGGCTGCTTGTTTTGATTCGGTCAAGAATTGAGAGGATGTGATTCTGAGTTTCGCTGGTTCTTCTGGCTGCCCTGAGTCTTCACTGCTTTTGCGCAGGCTTTCTCTGGTTGTGACAGATGAGGCTTTTCTTCCTTGTGGTGCTCGGGGCGCTCCTTGGCTGGCTTTTCTTGTTGGGGAGCACGGGCTCTAGGAGCGCAGGCTTCAGTAGTCATAGCACGCGGGCTTATTTGCCCCGAGGCATGTGGAATCTTCCCTCGCCAGGCATTGAACCCGTGTCCCCCGCGGGTGGATTCCTGTCCACTGCGCCAGAGTTTTATTCGTTTTGAGGAATATCTTACTTTGATATTCTTTCATTCCTGGGGCGCAAGCTTTTAGAGATCCCAGCTGAAACCTAAGGTGTTTGCTGGGGGCTTCCTCCTTGGTGAGCCTGAGCCCCACTTTCTTTTCTTCAGTCCTACAAATCTGCCAAAATCTCTGCTTCGTATTTTAACCACATGTGCACCACTTTCTCCGGTTTCCTGGCTGCTCAGAGTGTGCTGCTTAGGAATCCTGAAGGGAAAGGTTTTGTAGAATGTTAGTCTGCTCTCTGCACATGTCTTTTCTTTGGCGTCTTGGCTCATCCAGTCCTACTCACTTTGAAAGACCTGAACTCTAATTCTTGAGCACATACTGCTGAACCAAAATATTTGAACCACCACTTTCTTCATGGTCTACTGGCCCCCAAGTGTACACAGAAATTGTGTACACTTGACCATCGACATGGCAGATCATGGCAAGTCACCCACGTTAGTGCTTTTCCCTTCTCTCCAGCAACTTGTCTCTCAAGTCCTGGTTGCTTGGGTTGCTGATTAAGGACTCGAACAGCTTTTTGGTTTTTTCAGTTTTATCTCCTCTTTCTTCATGGTATTACTGGTCTGATAGCAACTACTTCACTCTTTATGGAAGTGGAGCTTCACAAAAGTATTCCTAGTGTCATTAGTTTATTTGATCTAAGTTGACAGATGTATGATCCTGCAGTCTTTTTTCTCTAGATTAGAATCTTGGAATAATCAAGGAGTCTCTTGAAGATACAATAACTAGACTGGAAAGGCTGAAAATTATCTTGCAAAATTTGAACTAGGGAAATTTTACTCAAAATATATCAGTAGCTAAGAGACAAAACTGTTTTGCATAAACTGACCTGCAGTGTTATTATAATTTTGCTCTTATGAATGCTTTATTTTGAATTATTTCTTACAGTAAAATCAATCATGACTATATAAGGAAATTTTACAAAAATTTGATACTGACTTATTTAGTGTGTGGGTCACAGAAAACTATGGAAAATTCTGAAAGAGATTAGAATACCAGACCACCTTATCTACCTGTTTGCGGGTCAAGAAGCAGCAGTTAGAATCGAACATAGAACAGCAGATATGGAACAACAGTTAGAATTGGACATGGTTCCAAATTGGGAAAGGAGAACGTCAAGACTGTATATTGTTACCCTGCTTATTTAACTTATATACAGAGTATATCATGCGAAATGCTGGCCTGGATGAATCTCAAGTTGGAATCAAGATTGCCAGGAGAAATATCAATAACCTCAGATATGCAGATGACACCACCCTAATAGCAGACAGCATAGGAAAACTAAAGAGCCTCTTGATGAAGGTGGAAGAGGAGAGTGAAAAAGCTGGCTTAAAACTCAACATTCAAAAAACGAAGATCATGGCATCCAGTCCCATCAGTTGTATCCGACTCTTTGCAACCCCATGAACCGCAGCATGCCAAGCCTCCCTGTCTATCACCAACTCCCAGAGTCTACCCAAACCCGTGTCCATTGAATCAGTGATGCCATCCAACCATCTTATCCTCTGTTGTCCCCTTCTCCTCCTGCCCTCAATTTTTCCCAGCATCAGGGTCTTTTCAAATGAGTCAGCTCTTTGCATCAGGTGGCCAAAGTATTGAAGTTTCAGCTTCAACATCTATCCTTCCAATGAACATCCAGGACTGATCCCCTTTAGGATGGACTGGTTGGATCTCCTTGCAGTCCAAAGGACTCTCAAGAGTCTTGTCCAATACCACAGTTCAAAAGCATCAGTTCTTCAGCACTCAGCTTTCCTTATAGTCCAACTCTCACATCCATACATGACCACTGGAAAAACCATAGCCTTGACTAGATGGACCTTTGTTGACAAAGTAACGTCTCTGCATTTTAATATGCATCACTTCATGGTAAATAGATGGGGAAACAATGGAAACAGTGACAGACTTTATTTTCTTGGGCTCCAAAATCTCTGCATTTGTTGACAGCAGCCATGAAATTAAAAGACGCTTGCTTCTTGAAAGAAAAGCTATGACCAACCTAGACATTGGATTAAAAAGCAGAGAGATCACTTTGCTGACAAAGGTCTGTACAGTCAAAACTATGGTTTTTCCAGCATCATGTATGCATGTGCAACTGGGCCATAATGAAGGCTGAGCGCCAAAGAATTGCTGCTTTCCAACTGTGGTGCGGGAGAAGACCCTTGAGAGTCCTTTGGACAGCAAGTGGATTAAACCAGTCGTTCCTAAAGGAAATCAACCCTGAATATTCATTGGGAAGACTATTGTTGAGGCTAAAGCTCTGATATTTTGGCCACCTGATGCGGAGAGCTGACTCACTGGAAAAGACCCTGATGCTGGGAAAGATTGAGGGCAGGAGGAAAAGTGGGTGACAGAGGATGAGATGAGTAGATGGCATCACCAACTCAACGGACATGAGTTTGAGCAAACTCCGGGACATAGTGAAGGACAAGGAGGCCTGGCATGTCCAGGGGGTCACAAAGAGTTGGACACGACTGTGTGACTGAACAACAGCAAAGAATCATATTGTTTTTGTGATTTGGAAAACACAAATATTTAAATTATAGTGTCAAATTATTGTTTAGTTTTTTTTTAAGTGAAACAACACAGAATGTTTAATTTTCAGAGCTAGTTTATTTTGGATCTAATACTTTTCATTATATTATAGAATGTAAAAATCAATTTTGAAAATAGCTTTTAAAAATAATTAGGTAAGATTCATCAGTTGTAACAAATATACTGCTCAGATGAATGGTATGGATTGTGTGGGGCCCTGTGCAGGTGTGATGGGAAAGGGTTATGTGGGAAATCTTTGTACCTTACTCTCAATTTTGTTGTGAATCTTAAACTGCTCTAAAAAAATTAAAGTCTTCAAAAAATTGTTAGACAGAAATTACATTCACCTACTCTGTTATACCAGTGTTATATTGTTATACAGCAATCTACTTTTCTTAGAAGTAATTTACATTAGTAGCAGTTAATATTGATAAGCTGCTTACTAGGTGTCAGATCCTAAGGGGAAAATTTAGTAAGGTCTAATAAACTCTGAATAGCGAGAAAGTTAGACTGTTCAAATGCTCTCAGCTGTCATTGAATGACTGCTGACACCCTAATACCTATGGAAAGGCCAGCCCTAATCCTAGATCCTTGTAATATTGGAACAGGGAGGTCTTTACCTATCAAGTCCAGAATCTTAGTTTCTTGGATGAAAACGTCATGACTCAGAAAGGGTAAGTGATTTCCCCAAATGATTTACTCCAAGATCCCAGAGTCTGCTCTTTAAACAGAGCTAGGATTGGAATAGACAAATTATTGTGGCCCAGTTTGGAAATTTACCCTAAGCTGTCCTTATCACAGAGCATATTTATCAAATGTCAAATTGCCACAGCATCTCCACTGCATTCCTTTAGAAAAATAACCTTAAAAGGTGAAGTTGTCGGTGGGTGGAGATGACAGTGACTCAGCAGTGTCCTTGAGCCCGTTAATGACTTAGCAGAGCTCTCTGTATGGACGCTTCTGCCTCCATCTGCCAGATCGCTTTTAGTGACCCTCCCCCTCCACCCTAGCCCCAGTGCTATAGCTCTGGCAAAAATAAAGGAACAGCAACATGACAATAACAACAAAACAGCCGATGTGTGTGCATGCTAAGTTGCTTCCGTCCTGTCCGGCTCTTTGTGACCGTGGGCCTCTCCAGACAGGAATACTGGAGTGGGTTGCCAGGCCCTCCTGCAGGGCATCTTCCTGACCCAGGGGATTGAATCAGCATCTCTTACATCTCCTGAATCAGCAGGTGGGTTTTTTTTTTTACCACCAGCGCCTCCTGGAAAGTCAAAAAAAACCCAACATACATCTAAAAAACAAAAACAAAACCCCCAAACCTTTATTTTATTTATTAATTTTTTTTGCCTAAACTTGACCATTAGAGCGTTTTAAAAATTTCAAAGATTCAAATGCACCATTTTTGTTACTTACGTCAAATCTTTTCATTTATGCTGTCTTAGGTGTTAATTGGGCTTCCCTGGTGGCTCAGTGGTTAAGAATCCGTCTACAGTGTAGGAGATGCAGATTCAATTACTGGGTTGGGAGTATCTCCTGGAGAAGGAAATGGCAACCCCTCTAGTCTTCTTGCCTGGAGGATCCCCGTGGACAGAGAAGCCTGGCGGGCTACAGTCCATGGGGTTGCAAAGTGTCGGATACGACCGAGTGACTAAGCCCACATCCGTGGTGGATGGGCAGCAGAACACAGTGAGTATCCCTCATAAGCACTGGCAAGTAGGGACAGAAAGCTTGGCTAGTGGTTTTTATTTTTGTCTTTTTCTTATGGAAAAACTTTAAATGTATTCAAAAGTAGAGAAAATGGTAGAATGAATCCCTATTTTACTAATCATGAAGGCTTAACAATGGTCAACACTCGGCCAATCTAGCATCTTTTATTGCCCCTCCCCACTGGATTACTTTAAACAAAGCCCAGATGTCTTATTATTTCATCTGTGACTATGCCAGAGCGTATCTTTAAAACAATAAAGAGACTTGCCTTTGTAAGAAAAAATAACCACAATGCTATTAGCACACCAGGAAACAGCATTCTGTGCTGTCATCAAATATCTGATGAGTATTCAGATTTCCCTGATTGTCTTGTAAATTTTTTCTCAGTTGATGTGTTAGAATCAGATCCAAATAAGGACCACGCCTGCACTTAGTTGGTAAATGTCCCAGGACTCTTTAATCTATATGTTCACCCTTTTCTCCCTCCTCTTGCGATTTACTGCAGAAACCAAATTTTTCACCTGTAGAATTTCCTACAATATGAATTTTTGCTGATTATATTGCCCTGGTGTAGCTTAATTTTCCTGTCCCCTGTATTTCCCATAAACTGGTATTTAGAACCAGAGCTTTGGCAGATTTTCCATTTTGGGGGCAAAATTTTGGGGTAGGGGGCATATACTTTCTAGTGACCTTCCCTGGTGGCTCAGCGATAAAGAATCCTCCTGCAGTGCCGGAGACATGGGTTGGATCCCTGGATCAGGAACATCCTCTGGAAGAGTAAATGGCAACCCACTCCAGCATTCTTGCCTGCAGAATCCCATGGACAGAGGGGCCTGGTGGGCTACAGTCCATGGGGTTGCAAAGAGTTGGACACACTGACTGAGCCCCCACCACACACATACTTTCTCCTGCAGGACATCAGGGAGCACGTGCCTCGCCCCTACCTGGCCTTCCGGTTTGTAGGGTGAAGTTTGACCTGTGAACAAGTGTCGTCACCCAGACACATCCATTATAAACTCCCCCATCTGCTTTGTGCCTGGTGGTTTTAGCAATCATTGGTAATTATTGTCTAGATCAGGAGCTGGCAGACTCTTTCTGTAAAGGGCCAGATAGTGAATATTTCGGACTTTTGAGGGCCATATGATCTCTATCATCGCACACAGCAGCCTTAGGTAACATGTAAATAACTGGGCATAACTGTGTTCCTATAAACCTTTACTTACCAGATTAGTTCTGGCCTGTTGGCCCCCCCTTTTTTTTGCTGACTCCTGACCTACATCAATTATTTCATGAGGGATTGCAAGATAATATGATTCTGTCATTCTTTGTTTATTCACTGAAAGGCTTCTGTAAAGAATTTGACCTCATCAGTTATTCGGTGCCTCTCAGCAACTGTTTGTAAAGGAAAAGCAGTGTAAATACTGGAGTCTTTCCCTTTGTTTGTTATCCATCTTCAGAATAAGGTGTTGGTTTCCTAGCATCTTCCAGAGGCGGTCATTTTGTTTTTAAAGTACCATCATGGAATTCAGGATCTTTGACATGGTTGATGTTTCAGGCCTCCTAGACTTGGGTCCTGTACGTGCTCAGCAGAGCCTCGCAGCTGTTGTCTTGATAGTGAAACTGCAGCCGTGTGGCACTTCCCCGACGTCTTTATTTTATTGTTATTATTATTATTATTGTCTTTGAGTGAATCTAAATCCCAAATCTCAAGGACAGATGTCCTCAATATTTTCCTTTGGCAGGTGTTAAATGAGTGCCCGTCCTATGTCAGACCCAGTCCCAGATCCTTTCCTCCCGGGCATCTTTGTGTCCCTGGCAGAAAGGCTCTGATGTACGCTGTTATAGAGTAAGTGGTCTCCTTCTGCAGCTGTAGAATCCATGATACTCTGGTTTCCAGTTTTATTAGGTAAGAAAAACACGTTTTTCAAATTCAACAGTGAAATTCTTTCACATGGCTTTCCATAGTTTTTAATCATGGCTAAGTCACTGCTATCAAACGAGATTGACATTTAAGTGTTCACAATGCAATATTATTTAGTTAGCCTGCAATCTAAAATTTGATTTAATACCCTCTGGTTTTTCATTAGTGCCAAGTGGGGAAGAAAATGGACACATTTAAAGAGCTCAAATTTAACACTGTCGGAAATGTTGAAATGCTCTGTCCTGGCAAATCATCCAGAGCTCACTTCGATCAGTGGACTGTTCTGATGCTCCTTCTTGCTTCCTCTCTCTGTTGTTTTAGCGCTGAGTTCGCTCTTATTTTCTCTCTGTTGTGGCCAGACTTTCACCCTAAGCCCACAGGCTCTGTCTCCCCTCAGTTATTTGAGGTTCTGTGGGGTCTCCGTTAAGTGTGGGTGTTGCTGCCCTGCTGCTGCTTTTGACTGCTCCTTGTCACCCTCTGTTTCCTTGGATTTAGGGGCGACCTTTAGTTTTTCTTCTCATCCTCTTCTTGCTTCCCGCTCCTCTCTTTTCCCAACCCACCAGCAGTGTGCCCGGATCTTGTTTGATCTCACCTCCGCATTTCTTCTGACTTGCTTGGGAAGCTTGTGGTTTGCCAGTCTGGTTTTCACGACTTTGGTTATCCCCGCTCTGCACATGATTCTAGAGCCCAGTCTCCAATGCTGAGCTCTGGTGTTTCTATTTCTATATTTATTGTCAAGGATGAGGTGTTTAAACATCCACTAATTTTTTTTTTTAACAACTGAAGATAAAATCCAAGAAAAGAGAGTACGCCATGTTCCTGAGGTGCCTGTCAATGTAGTCCTGTCCCTCTTGAAGCCCCTGGTGGTTGGCTGATCAATGAAAGGATCTTGAAGATGGGTTTAAAGCCGTCAGAAAGTTGTCTACCGATCCCTCTTGTGTCCATCTTCGGCTATACCCTGTCTCTGCTCTGGCCCTATTATCTGCTGGCTGTCCTTGCTTTAGACTACTGTGTAACATTTCTCTATTTAATATATCTTGCCACACCACAAGTTTTCCTTTATTCTGGAAAGATTTTCCAGATGAATTCTGACCATCTTCAGATACCAGAAGCTGAACCCCTTTTCTCTCAACCATAAAACTGGTGTGTGTGTGTGTGTGTGTGTGTGTGTGTGTGTGTGTGCTTTTGGCAGCTCCATGGACTGTAGTCCACCAGGCTCCTCTGTCCATGGGACTTTTCAGGCAAGAATACTCGAGTTGGTTGCCATTTCCTGCTCCAGGGGATCTTCCCGACCCAGGGATTGAACTCCAGTCTCTTGAGTTTCCTGCATTGTCAGGCGATTCTTTACCACCTGGGGCGCTCGAGCAGGTGGCTCAGGGGTAGGAACCTGTCTGCCAGTGCAGGAGATGAGGGTTCTATCCCTGAGTTGGAAAGATCCCCTGGAGAAGGAAATGGCTACCCACTCCACTATTCTTGCCTGGAAAATCTCAAGGATGGAGTGGCCTGGCCACAGTCCATGGGGTTGCAGAAGAGTCTGATATGCTTGAATGACTAAATAGCAACACCACAAAATTAGGAGGAATTTTTTTTTCATGACTTAAAGACTTCCCCAAACCCATTATTTTCTGCACTGATAAGAAGGGAAGCAATGTTTTATTTCTTACCTTTCGAAGATGTGAGTATTTAGTATGTCTGACACACAACAAAATCATTTAACCCTAATGTGTAATAAATGTAAAACTTTATTTCCTAACAGTGTGCTCCTTTTCCTATACAAACATCATTTTTATCGCATTAAAAAAACATCGAAGCTCTTTGCTTTACCCTAATCTTCACAATTGAGTATGGTCGATCAATAAAGCCACTTTCTGTAACCGTGTTGCAGAGTGACACGTTCATTAAGATTGAGGCCGAAAGGCGTTTTGAGAAAAGCTCTTCAGGGCAAATAAATTCAATAACACTTAATCTAATTTCTGTTTCTGTTTACCAAGCTTGTATTAAGGCAAATGGTAAATGTGGTAGAATTGAGAAAGTGATTTTTTTCCTTTAAAAGTCTTTGCCCATTAGTAATTGAAGTATTTTGTTCATCAGATTGATCACATTTTACTGAGTCAGAGCACAGGTGGGCCTTGGTAAGTACAAATATTCAGGATATGCAGGCATTTCTATTGAGGATGGAGGAGAGAGGATATATTCCTTAGAATTATGGGAAGTGAGCAAAACGCTTTTGGGAGAGATGAAAAGGAAAAATATTTTCATTTGTGACTTTGTTTTTACTTTAGAATAACAGTATAGCAAGAATACCTTTCTAACTTTTACTTTATAATTTTGAGAAAGCTGTGAGTTTCGAGAATAGTCGTGTTCATTTTTTTAGTGTATAAGGAAACATTTAGAGAAAATTTAAAACACTTTAAGTGCAAAGTGTACCTCTTCATGGAGAAGAAAATGGTAACCCACTCCAGTGTTCTTACCTGGAGAATCCAAGGGACGGAGGAGCCTGGTGGGTTGCTGTTTATGGGGTCGCACAGGGTCAGACACTACTGAAGCGACTTAGCAGCAGCAGTATATCAACCTAAAGCAGGAATGAGTTTGGACTATTCCTGGAACTAGCAAACAGGATGTGACAGGAAGGTGATATGAGTGGTGAATCCAGACAAGACTGAAGGGAATGCAGAGGCCAGACTGTACGGTGAGCACCCTGCGGTAGGGAGTCTGGACTCTAATCTCTATGTAATGGAAAACTATTCAGTGATGGAAACTGTTTTGCTTAGTATTAATATTCATATATAAAACAATATTTGGAGAAAATATAGAAACCTTAATGACAAAGTATGCCTCCTTAGGTTGATGTCTATAAAAATATAATCTATATTTCTAGAAGTTCATGTTTGAGCTGCAAAGAAGATAGTTTGTAGTGGGGCAAGAATGAAGCAGGAAGATCATTTAGGAGACAATATCCTAACAGACAGGCTTTCTAGGTGGTGCTGGTGGTAAAGAATCTGCCTACCAATGCAGGACACGCAGGAAATGAGGGTGCAACCCCTGGGTCGGGAGGATCCCCTGGAGGAGGGCATGGCACCTCACTCCAGTATCTTGCTGGGAAAATTCCACGGACACAGAGAAGCCTGGCAGGCTACATGGGATGACTACGTAGGCCACCCCTGGGCTCCCACCATGGGATCGCAAAGAGTCAAGCACAACAGTTGGAATGGGCAAGGTCACACGTGGGTGCAGTTGGAAGACTGGAGACACACTGTGGGCAGCATTGACTCTTCTCCCCAATGGGCTGGATGTGAGGAGTGAGATGCAGGGTGGGATGAAGCATGACTCTTGGGCTGTGGCCTGAGAAACAGAGAAAGAGAAACTAGCACACACTGTAAAGCAGTTTGACCCCAGTTTACAAAGTAACTAATCGTTAATTTAAAAAGCAGAGAATGGTGGTCCCATTCATTATAATGGAGAAACTGTATTGGGTGTGGTTAGAAATGAAGATCAAAAACTGGTCTTGGATTTAATTCGGGTCTGAAATATTAGTAAGAAGACAAGGGGCGGGGTCTAGGAGGTGGTCTGTAACTCGAGGGTATTAGTAATTGAAGTATTTTGTTCATCAGATTGATCACATTTTACTGAGTCAGAGCACAGGTGGGCCTTGGTAAGTACAAATATTCAGGATATGCAGGCATTTCTATTGAGGATGGAGGAGAGAGGATATATTCCTTAGAATTATGGGAAGTGAGCAAAACGCTTTTGGGAGAGATGAAAAGGAAAAATATTTTCATTTGTGACTTTGTTTTTACTTTAGAATAACAGTATAGCAAGAATACCTTTCTAACTTTTACTTTATAATTTTGAGAAAGCTGTGAGTTTCGAGAATAGTCGTGTTCATTTTTTTAGTGTATAAGGAAACATTTAGAGAAAATTTAAAACACTTTAAGTGCAAAGTGTACCTCTTCATGGAGAAGAAAATGGTAACCCACTCCAGTGTTCTTACCTGGAGAATCCAAGGGACGGAGGAGCCTGGTGGGTTGCTATTTATGGGGTCGCACAGGGTCAGACACTACTGAAGCGACTTAGCAGCAGCAGTATATCAACCTAAAGCAGGAATGAGTTTGGACTATTCCTGGAACTAGCAAACAGGATGTGACAGGAAGGTGATATGAGTGGTGAATCCAGACAAGACTGAAGGGAATGCAGAGGCCAGACTGTACGGTGAGCACCCTGCGGTAGGGAGTCTGGACTCTAATCTCTATGTAATGGAAAACTATTCAGTGATGGAAACTGTTTTGCTTAGTATTAATATTCATATATAAAACAATATTTGGAGAAAATATAGAAACCTTAATGACAAAGTATGCCTCCTTAGGTTGATGTCTATAAAAATATAATCTATATTTCTAGAAGTTCATGTTTGAGCTGCAAAGAAGATAGTTTGTAGTGGGGCAAGAATGAAGCAGGAAGATCATTTAGGAGACAATATCCTAACAGACAGGCTTTCTAGGTGGTGCTGGTGGTAAAGAATCTGCCTACCAATGCAGGACACGCAGGAAATGAGGGTGCAACCCCTGGGTCGGGAGGATCCCCTGGAGGAGGGCATGGCACCTCACTCCAGTATCTTGCTGGGAAAATTCCACGGACACAGAGAAGCCTGGCAGGCTACATGGGATGACTACGTAGGCCACCCCTGGGCTCCCACCATGGGATCGCAAAGAGTCAAGCACAACAGTTGGAATGGGCAAGGTCACACGTGGGTGCAGTTGGAAGACTGGAGACACACTGTGGGCAGCATTGACTCTTCTCCCCAATGGGCTGGATGTGAGGAGTGAGATGCAGGGTGGGATGAAGCATGACTCTTGGGCTGTGGCCTGAGAAACAGAGAAAGAGAAACTAGCACACACTGTAAAGCAGTTTGACCCCAGTTTACAAAGTAACTAATCGTTAATTTAAAAAGCAGAGAATGGTGGTCCCATTCATTATAATGGAGAAACTGTATTGGGTGTGGTTAGAAATGAAGATCAAAAACTGGTCTTGGATTTAATTCGGGTCTGAAATATTAGTAAGAAGACAAGGGGCGGGGTCTAGGAGGTGGTCTGTAACTCGAGGGAGAGGTGTGAGCTGTAGACCCAGAATCAGGGGGAGCTGTCAGGGGGCGTTTAAAACTGTGGGAGCAGATGGGATGATCTGAGGCACATAGGAAGGATCAGTGGCGCCAGACCAAGCGCTCAGTGCCCCAGCCTTCAGAGACGTGGTAGAGGAGGAGCTGGCAGGGAAGGAGTGGTCCCGAAGAGAACTGGGGAAGTGTGGCATCCTGGAGGAGAAGAGAGGGTTTGGGGAGGAAGGCGGTGGGCAGTGGGTGGGAAACTATAGAGAGGTGAAATGAGATGAAGGCAGAAAAGGATCCATTTATTACCTTTATAGTCGACTTCTGCCTTCAGAAATCTCATCTCATTTACTCTTGTATTGTCAACGTCCGTCTAGCACATAGCTTGACACATCATAGGCATTGGATAAATACTTGTTGAATAATTAAATGAAAGAGGTGGTCTGAAAAGAGGACTACATCATGAGTCTATCGGAATTAAAATCTAACTATTGCTCTTTTAAGTATTTTCTGTAGGAATTGAAGATGGCTTTCCTATCAATTACTAATATGATGATTAAAATGTTTTGAAAGTCTTTGATTTTCAGCTATGATTTCAGGAGTATGATTGTGTAGTTTTTGACCAGTAGGTATGTTTCCTCTGTTTTCCAAAATAAAGGCAGTTACATTGGTTTGAGAGAAGAAGGAGCATTTGAGTGTGTGTGTATGTGTGGCATTAGTTTTATTTGAAATCAGCATTAAAATAATTAACTTACTTCTACCTAAGTTTGAAGTTGTAGAAATGTTGCAAAGCACCTACGTTAGTCTCTTTGATCATGTTGTTCTTTCTTGATATAGTTAGAGGTTTTTATTAAATTTGGCCAAGGGAAATTATGGGGGAAGGATTAATAGCAAAGAGATTTGTCTAATGGGAAAGGATTCAGTCACTTTTAACAATGTAATTTGTAGCCTATATTCTTATTAACACTTGATCTTCTTATATTCTACTTTTGCTTCTTCCAAGTAAAGTAAGATACCAGACAAGCAATCTAAACTTATAAAAGAAAGAATGTAAGAAAGTGTAGTCGTTCAGTATGTCTGACTCTTTGTGACCCACCAGGCTCCTCTGTCCATGGAATTCTCCAGGCAAGAATACTGGAGTGATTGCCATTCCCTTCTCTAGGGGATCTTCCTGACTCAGGGATCAAGCCTGGGTCTCTCACATTGCAGGAAGATTCTTTACCATCTGAGCCACCAGGGAAGCCCAAACTTAATAAGACTCATACATTATCTGTTCATGTCCTATACAGACAGAATACTCATGAAAAAGATTAATAAAATTTCCCTTTCAACTCATCAGGTTGTGGAGATTATTAGGATCCTGTAAATTTGGTAGATTACGTTTTACTTGGTGTGTGTTCTGTCTATAGATAGAAAACCTGGGTAACTTGTTTGAGTGCATATTCTTATAACCACTACCAGTTTAGAATGCCACAGTACTTAAAAATATCAGTGGATACGTCATTTATAAATTTCTGACAGCATCCATATAGTGTTTACTTATGTAAAATATTTCTACTCATATGATTTCATTGAATCCTTACAACAACTGCTGAGACAGGTGTTCCTTCTTAGTCCAAGATCATATAACCTGTCAGTGTCAGAGCCGATCCCCACATCTGGGTCTCCTGACTCATTTCAGACCGCCTGCAAGAGATGGCCATGCCTCTGGCTCCCCACGTGTCCTGAGATGGCAAGTGTGGATATACACAGGGTGAGGAGAACCTGACTTTTCGCCTTCATTGCTGGACATACACACTGGTTTAAGAGAGTTGGCAAATGATGAATCATTAAATCCCTCCTCCATCTGTATAAACAGTCTCCTGTCATCCAGAAGTAAAGCCTGGAGTGCTCGGTCATTAATTCTGCTGTATTCTAATAAATAGATTATGGTTCTCCATCAAATTAAATTGCCCGGTCTTGGAGGAAGGCTAAAGTAAGAGTTTCAGTCTTTGACAGAAGTTTTCTGGAAGTGTTCAGAAGGCTGCCAAGCAACCATTAAGGGTTATTGGTGTTGGAGGTTAAATTCGTTTTAGAGTCACACAAGAATGAGTGTTTGGCATCTACTGAGCGTTTTCTTCCAGGGTTTTCTAAGTTAGAGCCTTTTTTAATAAGAAGGATTGTTCTTAATGAACCCCCCCCCCCACGAATGTGATCTTATCATGCTATACAAAAGCTTAAATATTGTTAATGTTCCCTAAGGCGGCACTATGATCACTGAGACTGAAACCAGCATATTATTGGAAATTTGTAATTATTAACAGTAATGTGAGTCTTTCAGACTCTAACTTAATGAATCTCTGGATGGAAAGACTGGGAATTCTTGAAGGTAGATGCCACATGTATGGTGTAAGTTTACTTTGAGACTCAAGAGCCATAGATACTAAGATTTGGAGTGTAGGGATTTGTGCATGTGATTTAGCATTATATCGCCAGTGTGTGTCATTTTTAGTAGCTGAGCTTAAAATCAGTGTCCTGCCTTGGTTATTCACAAAGAAGGATGGTGTTGCAAGTGCCAGGATCTCTCATATTGTTTCTCACTTTTTGGGTGAAAAAAAATGGGTAAGAGCTATTAGTCAAGAATTTAAGATGTCATAAAAACTGATGATCAAAAACCGAAAATGTTTGAATAATGATGTTCCAGTTTTGCACAAAAAGAAATTAAAAATAGAAGCAAGTCTTTAGCACCATCTCTAAAAACAGGAACCATAGGTAATGAAAGGGACAGCTGCTCAGTCTGTATCAGTTTTTTTGGTTAGAGCACCCTTTAGAATATACCGTCTACCCATGTAGGAAGCAATGTTAATACTGTTTATTTTCCAGGATTGGAGGAGGATCCAGGAAATGAGAATTGAAACTTGGCAGTGTTGCTGTTTCATAAAGGGAAAAAATATAACCTGTCCTGTTAATGCCAAATTAAAATGGTTGATGGACTCCATGAGCATGATTCAGGCTAAATGAAACCAGTATGAGAAATATTGGAAGAAACTAAATTCACCCTGAGACATATAAATATAATTTTTATGGACACTGGAGTGAGGCAGAGGATAGAGCGCCAGACAGGCAACAAAATAGCATCACATTTGATGGCTTCTTTTTTGAGCCCTCTTTGTTCTTATTTCTTATGTGATCTTGGAAAGAATGCTTACCTTTTGTGTCCATTTACATATCTTTGGGGCTTCCCAGGTGGTGCTAGTGGTAGAGGACCCACCTGCCAAGGCAGGAGACACAAGAGACGAGGGCTTGATCCCTGGGTCAGGAAGATCCCCTGGAGAAAGGCATGGCAACCCACTTGAGTCTTCTTGCCTGGAGAATCCCCATGGACAGAGGAGCCTGGGGGACTGCAGTCCGTGGGGTCGCAGAGTCGGGCACAACAGAAGCAACTTAGCACAGCACAGCATATGTCTATTAAATAGAAATGATGGTACCCTTCATTATTAGGAAGGTTATGTATGTTTCTAAAATTCTTGAGTTTCTTAGAGAAAGTCTCTTAATTAACAAGTTATTATAGGAAAAATTATAAAAGTTTATAAATAGAAGAAGGTACAGGGCACTTTCTTTTGACCAAGAACTTTCTAACACAAAAATTGCAAGGATCTCTTAGGCAGCTTCAAAGTGTGCGAGGATGTCTTTCAGGTGGGAGGATGATAAATGGTGGCTGCCTGCTGTCACTCGGCGAGGTCACCGAGTAGAGACCTCTGGGTCCCCGCGTGGACGTGTAGTCACGTGGGTCTTGCAGCTCCCCAGCCAGAACCCCAGGGATATAACGGAAAGAAATAATGGTTCCATGAGCACATGGTTAATGCGGTAGAGTGGCAGCTGGAGACAGACGCCGGCCTGACAAAATATAGCAAGAGCACATAAGGAGATTTAAATGCAGCCTAAGAAGACTTCCTAGAGATGAAAAGCATGATTTTCCCATCAAACATTTCAGTAAATGAATGGAAGGAGATGACAGTCTTCCCGGAGACTTGAATGAAGAGCCGGGGCCCTCAAGTGGAAGAAGCTGAAAGCATAGAACAAAAATGTAAAGAAAGGGATCAAAATCACAAGAGAAAATGGATCTAGGAAATACAGCATGTGAGTAACAGGAGAGCCAGAGGGAGGAAAAGGACAGATGGAGGAAAGGCAATAACTAAATAAATACAAGAAATGGATTTTCTGAGCTTGAAAATCAAGACTTGTGTCTGCACATTCAAATGGCTCATCAAGTTCCAGGCAAAATTTCTAAATTCTCTGTATATACTGGAAAAGTTCTTGAACTCTTAAGAATACAAAGCGAAATCTTAAAAGCTTCCGGAAAGAGAGAATGAATTACCTACCATTTAAGGAGTATCAGACTAGCAACCCATTTCTCATTAATGACTCCAGAAGCTAGAGACAGTGGAGTAACTTCCATAGACCATGGAGGCAAAAGGTCAGCAGCCTGAAAATCACATACACAGTCAAGCTACCATCTCTCTCTTAGGGTAAAAGGAATTTACTGTCACGTAAGAATTCAGAGAAGTCATCACCCATTTTCTAACAGAAGTACTCAAGAAAAGAGATCAAATGAAAAGGATCCAAACAAAAGTTAATCAGAAATACTTCAAGGTAAGCAGAGATAATAGCGGAGGAAATTTTTCTTTCTTTCTTTCTTTTTTTAAAAATTTCTAAATTAACCATTTAATTCAAGTGGAAAGGAAAGAGTAAGTTCAAATAGTCTTTACATTAAATGTGAATGAACTGAATGTTCCCATTAAAAATTTGATACTGTTAGACTAAATTTAAAAGCAAAACCCAGCTATATGGTATTTTTAAGAAACATTTGAAACAAGTAATGGAAGTTGAAAAAAATAGAAAAAAGGTAGACAAAGATCCCAGGTCAATATGAGAGTCTAGCGATATTAAGTTTAGTATTTAAGTTATATTTAAGTTAAAGGCATAATTAGGATAAGGAAAGAGATTATATAATGATTCTTAAGAAGCAGAGTTTATGAAGAAGATAGAAAAACCTGTATGTATAAAGAACATAGCCATTAAATCTGTAAAGCAGAGGATTAGAAACGCAGGTATGGTGAGACACTTTAGTAAGCCTTTCTCATTGTCTCAACCTGTCTTAACTTCGTGCAGACCTCTAAGATGGAGAAATTGAATAAATAAAAAAGTTAGATTTAATAGATATGCAAGAACCTTACATCCTTTGAATACAGAATATTCTTTTCTGGTTTACTTACAAACCTTGATTATATACTTGACCACAAAGAAGACCTTTGCAGAGCCAAAGGAAAAGAGATTTTTACAGATCTTGTTCTCTGATCATAATCCAGTAAGATCAGAAATGAATAAGAGAAGGTACTAAAAAAGAAACTTTACTTGGAAATTTAAAATCCCTCTTTATGGCCTTTGTATCAAAGGAAGAGGCAGAAGTCAATTTACACGATATCTAGAAATCAATAAAGGGGGCATGATTTATTCTAAAAGCTGTGAGGTAGAATGAAAGCTATAGGCAGTGGGACTTTACAGCCTTGGGATTTGTTCATTCTTTAAGAATAAAGACAAAGTGTACCTCATCATAAAATGAGAAAGAAGAATGACAAAACGAACAAAAATAATCAGAAGGAGGCAATAACAAAGATAAAAGCTGAAGTTAATGAAATAAAAAATAATAGAAAGGATAAATACATATGCTAAATTTACATGTGCTAAATTGCCTCAGTCATGTCCACCTCTTTGCTACGCTATGGACTGTAAGCCCACCAGGCTCCTCTGTCCCTGGGATCCAGCTGCAAACAGCTGGTTCTTTGAAACAGTAAGATAAGACATAAAGATTTGTGTCTGATTAGGAAATGAATAGACAGTGAAAAATGTACAGACTAGAAATGAGAAAAAGGATCTAATCAGAGCTACAGGAGCAATTCAAAGAAGATAACAAAGATACCTGCATTTGAGACTTCCCTGGTGGTCCAGTGGCCAAGACTCCGTGCTCCCAATGCCGGGGGCCCAGGATTCATCCCTGGTCAGGGAACGAGATCCCACGTGCTGCAAGCAAGGACGCTGCTGCATGCCACAACAGAAATAAAGGGTCCGGCATGCTGCACCTAAGACCCAGTGCAGCCAAGCCAGTCATAAACAAACATTAAAAAGATAACTGCATTCAGCTCCAGGACAATGAAATTTCAGAAACCTGAAATGGATTATTTCCTTGCCAAATATAAATGTCTAAATTTGACTCAGGAAAAAGTAGAGAATTTGAGTAAGACGATAAATACCATAGAAGATGTTGGAAAAGCGATGAAAGGTGTTCCACTTAAAAAGGCCACGGTGGGACTTCCCTCGTGGTATAGTGAGTGCGAGTCGGCCTGCTAATGCAGGGGACGCGGATTCGGTCCCTGATTGGGGAAGATCCTACATGCCATGGGCCACTGAGGCCATGCGCCACAGCTACTGAAGCCCCTGCCCCCTGGGCCCGCGACCCACAGCTGACGGGCCCCTGTGCTGCACCTTCTGAAGCCCGGGTTCCCCAGCGCCTTGCTCCCCAACCAGAGGAGCCACCGTGATGAGAAGCCTGTGCTCTGCAACTCATGCCTGCTCGCAGCAATGGATACCCAGTGCGATCAAAGATAAGAAATAAATAAACATTGTTTTTAAAAAGGCGATGGGATCATATGAAGTTATCGATGAGTTTTGTATGTGTGTATGTTTAGTTGCTCAGTTGTGTCCGACTCTTTGAGACGCCATGGATTATAGCCCACCAGGCTCGTCTGTCCATGGAATTCTCCAGGCAAGAATACTGGATCGGGTTGCCAGGCCCTCCTCTAGGGGATCTTCCCAACCTAGAAATTGAACCCAGGTCCCCTGCATTGCAAGTGGATTCTTTACCATTTGAGTAGGATTTATTCCAAGAACAGAAGAGTGATAATCTAATCAGTGAAATCCCTCACCAGATCAAATTAGGGCTAGAAAACCATATGGTCATATCAGGAGATGCTGAAAAGTGTTTAATGAAATGTGTAGACACAACTAATAAAAAAAAATCAGAAACAGGAAGAATGGAAAGAAACTACGTTAGCATAGTAGTGCTTAGCTGCTCAGTCGTGTCCGACTCTTTGCGACCCCATGGACTGCAGCCCGCCAGGCTCCTCTGTCCATGGGGATTCTCCAGGCAAGAGTACTGGAGTGGGCTGCCATGCCCTCCTCCAGAGGACTTTCCCAGCCCAGGGGTCGAACCTAGGTCTCCCTCACTGCAGGTGGTTTCTTTACCATCTCTGCCGCCTGGGAAGCCCTGGTGTATAAGCCCTAGTATAGTGGACCGTTTACCAAAACAAATGGTGTCATCCTAAACAGCAAAACACAGAAAATGTACAGTTAGTATTAGGAACTAAACAACCTTGCTATCACTTATTTATTTAACAAATGTTTTCAGCACCTCCTTTGGGTCAGAGTTTTGGTCTGTGTTCTCAGGAATGAATAGAAAAGAGAAAAGGCTGTAATTCACAGAGCTTACATTCTAGTGGGAATTATGAACATTGTCTTAGAGTTTCTGCTAAGATCATTAAAACAAGAAAAATGAAATACCTGGAATAAAGACTAGAAAAGATAAGCTAAAACTATCTTTTCTCCTTAATGGTATCATTGTATACCTTGCAAAACCAAGACACCCCCAGTAAATCCTGTAAACATAAAAGAATTTGATAAGTGGCTAAATTTAAAATAAAATCAAAACCTTCTTCTTGTCCCCGTAATAGCAACAGTCTCTTAGAAATGAAGAGTAAGGACAAATTAGGATAGTGACAAAACCTTAAAAAAATACTAAAGAATAATTTTAAAAGAAAAAGGCATGAAACATGGAGAAAATGAAAATATCATATTGAATACAGATCAAGATTATGAACAAATGAGAGACCATGTTCTTGGGCTAGAAGTCTTAATATATTTTCTATTGGAGTTGGAATTGCTTGGAAGTCTTAATATTGAATTATACATTTGATGTGATTCCAATCCCAACAGTTTCTTTTTTTCCAGTTTGATAAAGTTTATAACAGAGGGTTAAGTACCACTGGTAGCCAAGAAAATAATTCCTCCATTGCCTCCCTCTAGACCACTGAAATGGAAGCTCAAGAGAGAAGGGATTTTGCTCATGGTTGAATCGTCAGCACCTGTAACTGTGTCTGGAAGATATAACACACTTAATAAATAGTTGAATGAATTAATAAAGGAGATTTCCTCAAGGAGACACAACTTCCCAGGTATCAGAACATACTAAAAAGCCATGGTATTAAAATACTATGGTTGAAACATGTTAAGATGGCTTAACAAACAGTGCAATACAGTAGATCGTTGGAAATAGATCTCAGAATGCATGAGGATTTAATATATGTCAAGCAGATGCAGAAGGCCAACAAATTAGACTTGGCTTAGCAGAAAAGAATCTGCTGGGAATGCAGGAGACACCGGTTCCATCCCTGGGTTGGGAAGATCCCCTGGAGAAGGAAATGACAACGGACTCCAGTATTCTTACCTGGGAAATGCCATGGACAGAGGAGCCTGGTGGGCTACAGTCCCTGGGGCTGCAAAAGAATTGGACCCAACTTTGCGACCAAACAACAACAACGTGAAGACAGAATTCAGAGAAGAACAAATCCTGAAGGCCAACAAATGAGGAGACGGTCACGCTCAAATCATGACATATAAATTACATCAGCATCACCTATTGTTGTTAGGGGAGAAGAGCTCTTACATTCCTGAGTTTTGAAGTCTGTGTGACCGTCTTTTTGGAAGACAATCCAGCAGCACGTGTGCAGAGTGATGTCTGTTTGACCCAGGAATTCCACTCTTTGTTCTCTTAAAAAATGAAACGCTGTATGCATGGGTGTGTATTCCAAGACTGTGTTCTACAGTAATGTTAGTGTGGAGGATAAAATGGAAATACATGGATGCTTATCAGGGGAGGAATGGTGGGCTATATTACCTCCATCCCAATGGTGAAATGTTATACAGCTGTTAAAAAGGAATTTGGGGCTGTATTGGTTGAATTGAGAGATTTTCTGAGTCTTTCTTGAGTGGGAAAAACAAGATGCAGAAAACTGGATATAGTATAATAGTAAAAATAATGGAAAAAACTGTGCTTATATTGTCTTTCCACTTGTATGTACGTGGATAGATAATATGCACGTTGAGTATATATGGAAGAAAACATAGCAGGTAGTTAATATGAGTTATTGGAGGGACGGGAGGGCCTTTCAGGCTGATACCAGTGAAGGGAAGTGAAGAGGAGAAGTTAACCAAATAAAAAGGGAACACACAGATCACTAATAAATAAACAATATGTATGATGACCTTTCCAACAAAGGTCCATCTAGTTAAGGCTATGGTTTTTCCAGTGGTCATGTATGGATATGAGAGTTGGACTATAAAGAAAGCTGAGCGCTGAAGAATTAATGCTTTTGAACTGCGCTGTTGGAGAAGACTTGTGAGTCCCTTGGACTGCAAGGAGATCCAACCAGTCCATTCTGAAGATCAGTCCTGGGTGTTCATTGGAAGGAATGATGCTGAGGCTGAAACTCCAATACTTTGGCCACCTGATTCAAAGAGCTGACTCCTTGGAAAAGACCCTGACGCTGGGAAAGATTGGGGGCAGGAGGAGACGGGGACGACAGGATGAGATGGTTGGATGGCAGCACTGACTCGATGGACGTGGGTTTGAGTAGACTCTGGGAGTCAGTGATGGACAGGGAGGCCTGGCATGCTGCGGTTCATGGGGTCGCAAAGAGTCGGACATGACTGAGCGACTGGACTGACACTGAAAATGATGACTTTCGGGGGGTTCCCAAGTGGCTCAGTCATAAAGAGCTTGCCTTCCAATGCAGGAGACACAGGAGACACGGGGTCGACCCCTGGGTGGGAAGATTCCCCTGGAGGAAGAAATGGAGACCCGCTCTTGCCTGGAGAATCCCACGGACAGAGGAGGCTGGTGGGCTACAATCCATAGGATCTCAAGGAATCGGACACTACTGAGCACACACACACACAAGCGATAATGTTTATATGCTTTTGTATATAAATGTGTGTGTGCACATGCATGCACATGCACACGCATGTGCAAATGAAACTTTTAAAGAATTCCTATTGGCTTTGGCTTGTTTTACTCAATTATTTATTTATAATTTCTGTAGTACTAAGCAGAAACCTAGATATAAATACACAGTAAATTCTCAAAGTTAAATGCAGCATGGTAATTATATCCTGGCTCTTTGTGTTGTGAGTAGCAGAAATCCTACCAAAAAATCTAACATGAGCAAAAACGGGGATTTACTGACTCACGCGAGCCTCACACAAGATTAGGTTCAGAAGCTCAGTTCAGCTCACATGAAAAGTCTTTTGCCTTTATCTGCATCTCTGTCTTCCTTTACCTCTCTCTCTCTCTCTCTCTCTCCCTCTCTCTCTTTTCGGCCCATCTCCTGCTTCTCTCCCTCTTGCTGGCATGACAGTTCCTCGATACATTTATTTCTGGTCTGTCCCCCCTGCCCTGGCGTTCAGCATGTTTCTTCTTTCCTCCAAGCTTTACTCTGAAAAAGCCTCAGAAGGCGCTGTGACAGGGCTGGTTTGAGTCGCATGCCCACCCAGACTGTGGTCTCTGTGAGCATAGGGTTTGTGGCGTCCTGGGATGAGGCAGGCGGGGTCACGGATCCCACCTTGGGAGAGAAGGGAGGCAGTGTGGCGATGTCACCGTCACAGAATCTGAGTGAGGGGAAGGCTTCCCCAAAAAGCCGTGGCAGGTGGGAAGGAGCAGTGTGGTCTAAAGGAAAAAAAAAGATCCTGGCTGTGTGGACAACAGATGTCTGCCGGAGGGACTTTGGTTCGAAATACAAGCCAAGTTTGCATCTTTAATAGCAAAGGGCTTGAGTAGTGGAGAAGGTGGATTTGAGTCAAGTAGTAACCACCACACGCCTTTTGTTCAGTTGCTCAGTTGTGTCTGACTCTTTGCGACCCCCCGGACTGCAGCATGCCCGGCCTCCCTGTCCTTCACTATGGCCCAGAGTTTGCTCAAACTCATGTCCATTAAATTGATGATGCCATCTAACCATCTTATCTTCTGTCATCCCTTTCTCTTCCTGCCCTCAGTCTTTCCCAGCATCAGGGTCCTTTCCAGTGAGTCGGCTCTTTGTATCAGGTGGCCAAAGCATTGGAGCTTCAGCTTCAGTATTAGTCTTTCCAGTGAATATTCAGAATTGATTTCCTTTAGGATTTACTGGTTTTATCTTCTTGCTGTGCAAGGGATTCTCAAGAGTCTTCTCCAGCACCACAGTTCGAAAGCATCAATTCTTCGGCCCTCAGCCTTCCTTATGGTCCAAATTTCACATCCGTACATAACTACTGGAAAAACCGCAGCTTTAACTATATGGACCTTAACACATTTAGGGCAGTGAAAATATTTAGTCCTTCATCCAAAAGCTCAAATTAATTGATAAGAATTATAGTAGGTGATTATCTCTTTGTATATTCTTACCCTAGATAATCTATAAAAGGATTAAAGACTTAAGTGGCTAATGAGGAATATCAGCTTCAGATATTTGAATAGATATTTTTCTAGGAAAAGAAAATCTACCTTTTCTATTTATTTTCCCTCCAGCTTTATTGAGATGTAATTGATACACAATATTATGTAAGTTCAAAGTTCACAGTGTGATGATTTCGTACTCGAATGTACTGCAATGTGATTAACACGATGAGGTACCACATCCCTCACCTCACATAACCACACGTATTTACTTTTGAGGCAGTTTAGCAGGCCAGATTCTTTGCCCTGTGTCTGGTGAGACATGCATTTAGAAGTTTTTCTTATCAAGTAATGCTCCAGATTTGCTCACTTTAAAGACTCCATCCTTTTTCATACTGACTTACAGCGATGCTTGGATATTTAGGTGATAAATAAATGACTGGCATCTCAATTTTGTGGAAAAAAAAAGAATGAACTTACAGATCCCAGAGGAAAAAAATAAGTTGATCCAAAGCATCCATGGACAGAAAACTCTAGGCTATCAAAGTAGCAAATGTATTTAGCCATGGACTTAAAAAACAAAACACTTTTTACTGTGAAAGTAACGCCAGTACAGAAAAACGTGCTGCCAGATGGTGTCGGATGACCCGGACACTCACAGGTGCCGCCCAGGTCCGGCCTCTCAGCCCACACCCAGCTGTATCCCCTGTCCTGACCTTCACGCTATCGCTTCCTGGCTTGTCTTCTTGGTTTTACCACTTAAACTTGCATCCCTCCCACGGCTCACCTTTGCCTGTTTTTTGAGCTTTCTAAAAGTGGAGTCATACACTGTGTGCTCTCTGGGGTCTAGTTTCTTTCATTCAGCATTTGAATTGAGGCCCACAATTATGACGTGAATGCAGGGTGGGAATGAGCTGCAGTGTCCATTTTTTAGATGATCACATTAGCAGCTCCCACTAATTGTAACCCTATAAAGGTACAGATTTTAGGTTATTACTTGAGTACTTAGGGGCACCTTAGAATTATAATGAGACACATGAAGTATTTAAGAATCCTAGTGCTTGGTGCCCCATCCTCCCAAGAGGAATAGTCACTGCCCTATTTATGCCATTCCAGAAAGAAAACTCTTGTGCTGTCTGCATTTCCTGGGATGTGGCCTGAGCTCAAGACTGTCAGCCGGTCCTGCCCAAAAGTGCTGCTTTCAGAGCCTGGAGTTGATGAAGTATCTCAAGCTAATGGAGCAGGTTTTCTAGAAAACTCCTTAGAGATAAAGGAGGTACCTTTTTGATTAGATATTTAAATATTTAGTATTTTTTTTTTGCATGTTCCCAAGAAGCCCTCATATGATTTTTTAGAATGTTATGATCGTAACACTCTAAACATGTTCATAAGAATGAAGAGTGGTTCTGTGAAAAAGGTAAGCTTTATTTAAAATAATAGCTCAGTATGGGCTCAGCAAGGCTTCCCTGATAGCTCACTTGGTAAAGAACCCGCCTGCAATTCAGGAGACCCCTGTTTGATTCCTTGGTCAGGAAGATCCACTGGAGAAGCAAATGGCTACCCACTCTAGTATTCTGGCCTGGAGAATTCCATGGACTGAATAGTCCATGGGGTCACAAAGAGTTGGACCTGACTGAGCGACTTTCAGACACACATTGGCTCAATGAATAACTTATATTCCCAGAATTAGGAACTAAAAATTGTGCTTGGCTCAACATATTTATAAAACTTTCCTGATACTCCTCTAATGTTAGGAAGCTTGGGTATAGAAAGTATTAAAGTAACCAGCTGACTGTCAAATGTTGACAATGTAATATATTCTCACACACACAGCCTTCAAATTTTTTTTTCATTTCTTCAGTTTTATTGAGATTCAATTTACATAGAGCATTATAGGGGCTTCCCTGGTAGCTCAGCTGGTGAAGAATCTGCCTGCAATGTGGGAGACATGGGTTTGATCCCTGGGTTAGGAATAAGCCCTGGAGGAGGGCATGGCAACCCACTCCAGTATTCTTGCCTGGAGAATTCCATGGACAGAGGAGCCTGGTGGGATATTGTCCATGGGATCGCAACAGAGTCAGACACGACTGAGTGACTAAGTGTGTTGTAACTTTAAGGTGTACAGCATAATGATGAAACTTACATATATATTGTGAAATGATCACAATAAGTTCTGTATATTCTTTTTTGCAGTAAGTGTAAGTACAGAGAAATTAGCTTTCATAGCAGTTTTGAAATACATGCATTCATATACAGTGTAAAGTGAAGTGACGTGAAAGTCGCTCAGTCGTGTCCGACTCTTCTCGACCCCATGGACTGTAGCCCACCAGGCTCCTCTGCCCATGGGATTCTCCAGGCAAGAATACTGGAGTGGGGTGCCATAGTAAACTCGATTAGAAAAAACTCTACCTGTACTTTTTGGCTATGCCAGAAGTAAGAGCCTGACCTATTGACTGACTTCCTTTTCCCACCAAGAGTACATCTTACCATGCTAACCATTACACTGTACATTCTTGTACAATTTTGAATCCGTTTAAAATTAACTAAGGTCATAATTTAAAAGGAAGATAATATATATTCACAAACCAGTTAATCATGATTTAAAAAATCATCCTAGTTTACCTGGCTTTTCTCTGTCAAGGCAGTAGGGTCCATAGCAAATTTAAAATGCTGGCATAGTCGCATTCTACTTCTCAGAACTCTTATGACCTCCCTCTGCTGTTATTTCCTTGGAGGTCTTCTCAGAAATTCAAATACATTCTGATATTTTTCCAAGCAAAATATAATTTAAGACAAATCTTTGCACGTGCCTGTGTGCTAAGTCGCTCAGTCGTGTCCAGCTCTTAGCGATCCTATAGATCATAGCCCACCAGTATCCTCTGTCCATGGGATTCTCCAGGCAAGAACACTGGATTGGGTTGCCATACCCTCCTCCAGGAGATCTTCCGGACCCAGGTATTGACCTCTGTCTCTCAAGTCTCCTGCATCGGCAGGCAGATTGGCAGGCAGATTCTTTTCCCCTAGCACCACCTGGGAAGCCCAAGACAAATCTACTACCCCCCCAATCACATATATTAAAGCAAAATAAAAATTATCTGGAGAGTTCCCATACTGCTGCTCCCATTTAGTCCTGGGGCTTCCCTGATGGCTCAGAGGATAAAGCGTCTGCCTGTAGTGCAGGAGAACTGGGTTCGATCCCTGGGTTGGGAAGATCCCCTGGAGAAGGAAATGGCAACCCACTCCAGTACTCTTGCCTGGAGAATCCCATGGACAGAGGAGCTTGACGGGCTACAGTCCACGGGGTTGCAAAGAGTCGGACACGACTGAGCCACTTCACTTCACTTCACTTCACTTCTTCTTTTAGTCCTAATAATTGAGAATGGACTGTTTGCGTGACATCTGTCTTCAGCCATTTGTCCAAAGTCAGCAGTAATAGCAACTATCACGCTTTCTGTTCACCATAGAGTTTACATGAGCTAAAGTAGGCAGGTGGCTAGAGTGTGAGTACTTTTTGATAGCCATGTGTGCGTGATTCTTCATGTTTTGAGACATAACTGCACGTGTGCCCTGTGTTTAAACACTCTTGGCTCAGATGGTTAAGCGCCTGTCTGCAATGCAGGAGACCTGGGCTTGACCCCTGGGTTGGGAATATCCCTTGGAGAAGGAATGGCAGCCCACACCAGGATTCTTGTCTGAAAAATCCCACGGACGAGAGAGACTGGTAGGTTGCAGCCCCTGAGGTCGCAGAGTCGGACACGACTAAGCAACTCATTTCTGTGTTTTCTTCTCTTGGCAATTAGACTCGACTTGGATATAATGCTTATTTAGGTGTTATATGCGTCACTGTTCTTTGAGTGAGTGTATGTGTACAGCCATGGTTTGCAAGACTAGTATTGAAACAGAAAGTTTGAATAGTCAAATAAGGAAGACACTTGTAACAGATTTCTTTACACTGGGAAGGTAAGAATAGTCTGCTGTATTTAAATACACCCTCATCTGTATAAATTACTTTCTGAAAACATGTTTTAAACATCTATCCTTAAGTTTTCCCTCATTTAGTGTGTTCTGAAGCACTATTGGGATTATTTAGACAAATGGAGCTTATTGCCAATGAGCCTCTAAAAGAGTTAATTTATACTGAATGGAGTTTAACTGCGAATGTATCTATTTCTGTTAAGTGTCCCTTTCTGTCTTCAAAAAGGCCAGAATTTGTACAATTTCAGAGAGAAAAATCTCTCTGTTGAGCTGAACCCACAGTGTACTTCACACCGCTAAGATTCTTAATGCCTTCTTTACTATCATATCTGTGGACTGAAAAAAGCTAAGCATGGAGATAACGCTTTCCTATATCCTGGAGGCAGAAATGCGTGAAAAGATGCCGGGGATTTAACCTTTCAAGTCTGCCACTTCTAATCGCTGGAAGCTCAGAAAATTCCGTAAAGCGCTTTTCAGCGAACCGCTCACCATATTAGAATCTCTTTTCCTTTGCAGACCCCTCTCGTGGCCTTTGTCAATATGCTGTTTGAGACAGAGAGCGATACGCAGAAACTGAAAATGCCCAGCCAATTTCTGTCCCTCCTTTTCCTGCCTGTGCGCATCTCTGCCTGATTCGGATGATGTGATAATTCAGAGAGACGGCGCCGTCTCCAAGCCTTCCTTCCGCAGGACCCGTCTGGCCCAAGACGGGAGGCACAGAACCCGGGATGGCCAGTCAGCCGCCAGAAGAGGCGGCCGAGTCTCAGGTCTCAGATGAGCTGGAGTGTAAGATTTGCTACAACCGGTACAACCTGAAACAGAGGAAGCCCAAGGTGCTGGAGTGCTGCCACCGCGTGTGTGCCAAATGCCTGTGCAAGATCATCGACTTCGGGGACTCCCCGCACGGCGTCATCGTCTGCCCTTTCTGCAGGTTCGAGACGTGCCTGCCGGACGACGAAGTCAGCAGCCTGCCCGACGACAACAACATCCTGCTGAACCTGACCTGCGGCGGCGGCAAAGGCAAGAAGTGCCTGCCCGAGAACCCCACCGAGCTGTTGCTGACCCCCAAGCGGCTGGCCTCGCTGGTCAGCCCTTCCCACGCGTCCTCCAACTGCCTGGTCATCACCATCATGGAGGTGCAGCGGGAGAGCTCGCCCTCGCTCAGCTCCACGCCCGTGGTCGAGTTCTACCGGCCCCCCAGCTTCGACTCGGTGACCGCCGCCGTGTCGCACAACTGGACCATGTGGAACTGCACGTCCCTGGTCTTTCAGACGTCCGTCCGGGTGCTGGTGTGGCTGCTGGGCTTGCTGTACTTCAGCTCGCTGCCCTTGGGCATCTACTTACTGGTCTCCAAGAAGGTCACGCTGGGGGTGGTCTTCGTTAGCCTGGTCCCCTCCAGCCTCGTCATCCTGATGGTGTACGGCTTCTGCCAGTGCGTCTGCCACGAATTCCTAGACTGTCTGGCACCGTCCTCTTAAGCGAGTCGGGCGCACCGAGAAGTAGACACCTCTTGCCACGTGTCAAGTTAGGTCACTTAGCCTTCGTTTTCTATCACAGCCTCTGTGATCGGCGCCCATGGCGTGAGCAGAGCCACTGGGCATATGTCTGTGGTCCGTTTTCCATCCAGATGTTGACTCGGTGGGTTTTCCCGTATGCTGGAAGTAACATGTTTGTTTCTACTTACATGTTAGCGAAAAAGAGACAGGGATCAGCCCAGCCTTCTAGCGCTTTTCTACTGAGTCTTCCCAGAGAAGGGCAGCCTCCACACGCAGAGCTGCTAGACGGACCCCAGGGCCCGACGTGTTGTGCTGTGGCGGCCAGGGTCTTTGTGGACGGTTAGGCATGAACTGGTTCCTCTTCTCATCATCTTAGCCTGGGATGGAGGGTAGACCCAAGAGGGGGGCAGCCCCAGGGCACACCCATTTGCACAGTGCCCACCTCTGCCCCTGGCCCACGGTTGGCACTTCCCTGGATCCTCTCCAGCTCAGATGCTCATCCCTCCGTGCATGGTACTTGCCAAGAGGAACCCGGCCTCTTGAGTGGTTTCATCTATATGCCTGTTTTGTCACGTTACTATAGAGAGTTTAAAATGCTGGGAAATGTGCATCAGTAAACCTCAAAGCAGAATGTGGCCACTCATTTTGGACACACACCCTTTTTTTTTCTCCATGTTTATTTTCTGCTCTCCAGCTTTCTCTGAAATTCTTTCAGAGCAGTTATTGTTCATGGAGATCCAATTTGAGCTTTTCCTTAAAGCATTTTAGTTTAGTTTCTTCTTTTTTAAACCACATTGTTGATTCAGCACCATCCTTTATTCTGGATGGGGTTCTATTTAAATTAGTTGCTCTAACTATATGTGGATTTCGATTATTTTTTTCCCTATTTCATTTTAAATTCTAGTATGGACTCACTTAATCCTGTAACAATTTGCCGTAAATTGTGGCAGTGGAAACCCAGGAACAGTTCAGGAGCTGTTCCAGTTCATGGTTTGATGTGCCGAGAACCTAAATATTTGGCTGTGTTCTATTGAGTTGTACCAAAATATAATGGTTTAGGTTTATGTGCAGTAGCTCAGGCAAAAGGATTGGCAAGAGAGATGTCAAGCAGATGCCCTTCAAGACTGTATATAACAAAATGGAAGGGCAGAGTGCAATCTCCTATATTGCCATCCTTGTTAAGTCCCTTTTGGAATGGATTCAAGTTCTCATGCAGTTTATTTCAAATAAAAGCATAAACTTATGTGACTTGAGTTAATGAACTTCTTTTCATGAGATAGAGGACATTGAATGTCTATAATTACGAGAAGAAATTGGTTAGCAGATTTTAGGTTTGAGGGAAGAGAATGCCCACAGAAAGTAGGTCCCCCTCCCCCACAAAAAAAGGTTTTTTAGCCTAAAACTCTTTACTGATGATAAACATTTAAATATTTATAACTCTTAGAAAAGGGCATTACTAAGGTTACTTTACTTATTTGTGATGAAACATTTGTTGGGTGAAGGACAGTGGACCAGTTTCAATCTCTTTATTCAGGAAAAATTGATACTTTTCTAGAACAGTAGTTTTGAATTCTCTAACTGTTAACTTGGAGACTATGTATGCCCAGGGTAAATATGACGGGAAAGTATGTGTGGGATGTGGCCCAGTGAATTTAAGCCCCAATATAGCTATACACCTATAATTTCCCGAAATCTAGTTTAGATGGCATTGTGAATGCAATTTCCAAATATCCATTTGTACTTAGAGTAAATGTCATGTTTAGGAGGTGTTTTGTGGTTTGGATTTATATGTTTGTAAGGTTTTTTTTTAAAAAAGGCTCATTTTGCCTGGAATGTAACATTAGATGGATTGGTGCATTATCGCCGGGAGAGCTCTCTAGAAAGCTCTGGGTGTGGGCGCTGTGCATTTTGCATATTTGCGTATTTGTCCGCAGTGCTTGCTTTGTGTCTCTGTTTTATGGTAGTTTTTTTTCCTTTTCTTTTTTTCCCCCAGTTTCCAGTAAGTTAATTTGGTGTTAACCAGTTTTAAATGTATGACAACAAAAAGCCTTTTCATGATGTTGAATGAAAAAAGGACAGTGCTTCAATCTTTTATTTATTGTGGTGATGTTTTATTTGTCCATTAAATTGTTATTGTTTCCAAGCTAGACGTTTTGATTTTTTTTTCTGACTGATGGTTGAAATTCAGTTATTTTGGACTTCTTTTAACATTAGATAATCGCAAACTTGAGCTTTCAAAGACATTGATTAAGCTAATGCCTTTATTATACAAATAAAGATTCTAGAACTTTCTGACAAAGCTGATCTACTCCATCATAAAAGACCTTCATGCTTTTTTTTTTTTTAAAGAAAAGGACAAAAGTAGGAAAGATGAAATAAAAACATTGTCTTTATAATAAAATTTTTTGTTTTAATTTGCTTGATTTGTTTTCCAGACTGCCTAGCTGCTGAGCAAAACAGAATCCATTTTGGTTGGGAATTCACTAACCTTGTGTGATCAGTACAAGTTTAAAAAATTTACCTGATATTTAAATATGACCAGTGTTAGACAAGGTCATGATAATTTGGGAATATGTCACGGTTTTATGCTTATGATACTTAGTAAATTGGCACCATATGTTAATCTAGAGTCATGGTTTCATTCATTTCCAAATCTCTATGTAAATGAGGAAAGAATCAGATTAAGGGAAATAGTTACCTGTGCTTGTCATAATTTAAGAATATTAATTTATGCTCATCTGCTGAGAGACCCACTGAGAGTTATCAACAGTCAACAGTCAACCTTTTGTTATATTTATCTTTGCTCTCTCTCCCCTAAGAATAAAGTCTGGCCTGAAATACTGGGATGGGTAGCCTTTCCCTTTTCCAGGGGATCTTCCCAACCCAGAGATCGAACCCAGGTCTCTTGCATTGTGGGCGGATTCTTTACCAGTTGAGTCACAGTGGAAGCCCAAGAATACTGGAGTGGGTAGCCAATCCCTTCTCCAGCAGATCTTCCCTACCCAGGAGTTGAACTGGGGTCTCCTGCATTGCAGGTGGATTCTTTACCAACTGAGCTATCAGGGAAGCCTCAAGAATAAGGGACATACTTTAATTTGACTAAAATATCATTATTGTGTCTAAAACACTTAAAATTACTTTTCTAATATCAATTAATATGCAGCCTACTCAAATATTTGTTTGTTCCCAAAATACCTTTCATCATTTGAAACACAAATTACAAACCAGAATCCAGGCAAGCTCCACACATTGCATTTGGTTGTGTATATTATTCTCTTTTATTCTGGAACAGTCCCCCACCTTGTTTTCCCTGTGACACTGACTCAAGAAAGCAGTCCCGTTACCTTGGACAATGCCCCCACCTTCTAGATTGGACTGACTGTCAGACCAGTGGTGATATTTAACTTCTATCACTTGTATTTTCTATAAACTGAGAATTAGGCTCAGAAGTGTGATTGGATTCAGATTTGGGGCAAGCGTTTGTCTTAGGATGATGCCATGTACTTGGAGTTGCATCCCATCAGGAGACATGAGTGGAAGGGTGCCCCATCGTTTGAAATGCCGACTCATCACTCAGTTAAGAGGGGTTGACCTCCAGGTCTTACCATTTCCGGTGTGCAATTAATATAATCTGTGTGGTGAATTTTGGTACTATGCAGATGGCATTTTCCCTAAAAATGTTACCCGATGGTCTTAGCATCCAGCGAGGATCCTTGCCTGAATCAATTATTTCACTTTTCTCACTAATCTAATCCAGTGAGAACTGACTTCTCTCTCACTGGAGGATTTCAAGAGACGCTGGTCCAGTGCTTCTTGACAGGTGTCTGGTGCAGGAGAGAGATTCATGGAAGCCTGTCTAAAGCTTCGGTAGCTCGTAAGGTTGGAATGTGTTTTTACAGTCGTCCGATTATTGAAGGGAGAAATGGAAATGTATAATAGTCTTTTATCTCCTGAGGTGTTTTCTGTGAGCTCGTAGGAGGAGAAACCCAAATCGTGCGTGAAACAACATCTTTTAAACCTGTAAATAACACACTTGACTCTAACTTCAGACTTTCAATATATGATACCACTTGGGTTTTTTAACCCCTCATCTGAAACATGTCTTTACTTACTACTTAAGTTGCTTCGGAGAAGGCAATGGCACCCCACTCTAGTACTTTTGCCTGGAAAATCCCATGGTTGGAGGAGCCTGGTAGGCTGCAGTCCATAGGTTCGCTAGAGTCCATAGGATCGCTAGACACGACTGAGTGACTTCACTTTCACTTTTCACTTTCACGCATTGGAGAAGGAAATGGCAACCCACTCCAGTGTTCTTGCCTGGAGAATCCCAGGGACAGGGGAGCCTGGTGGGCTGCCATCTGTGGGGTCACACAGAGTTGGACACGACTGAAGCGACTTAGTAAGTTGCTTAGCTAGCTCTCTAGTTATCTTTCAAATCGTGTTTGGTCTTTGTGTGATTTTTCTGTTTTTGGCTTTAAGCAACAAAAGTTTATTCTCTCACAGTGCTGGAGGCAAGAAATCCGAAATCAAGATGTCGTCACAGCTGTTCCCTTTTGGAAGCGTGAGGAGGATCTGCCCCATGCCTCTCTCCTGGCTTCTGGCGGCTGCTGGTAATGTTGGGGTTCCTTAGCTGGCAGCCAGATCATCCCAGTCTCAATCTCTGCCTTCATATGGTGTTTGCTCCATGTGCCTCTGTCTCTTCTTGAGGATTTGTGGGCAGGAATTCTGTTTTATTCATCTCCGTATTCCCAGTGCTGCACTCATAGTAGCCTCTCAACACTGTGTAAGTGGGAGGAAGGAAAAGGGTGGGAAATTGCATGTGCAGACTCGCCTGAGTTTCTAAGAAGTGGGAACTGACAGGGCGCAGACTTTGGGAATCCTTTCCCAAACATCCTTTGATCTCACTTGATGTTCCCAGAGCACTGAGGAGTAACTGGTTACCACGAACGTAATCTAGAACCAGGATGTGAGAAAGAACAGGATCGCGGTTCCCTGACCAGCTCCGTGTGACCTTGGGCAAATCTCTTTAGCCAGTTTCCTGCTCTCAAAACGCCAGTGTATCGCACGAGGGTTGGGTTACTGGAGCACACTTCTCCCAGAGTCCTTCTTGCAGGAATCCATCTTGGCTGAGTGATGCCTGTGATTTTTCTTGAGTCCCTTCCCTCAGTCTTTACCGGATCTTCTCGAACTCTTCCTTTTCTTGTTATTGTAGTAATCCATTTCACTCCTCAGTTTATTCCTCAAAATGATCTTGTTTGGTTAGATACAAAAACCTCTTGTATTTCTCCTGGCCATCCCCCTCCTCCCTAAAACCCCTCTAGGTGATGGGTTCATTCATAAAGTTCCCTGAATGCTCCCAGCCTTGACACCATTCTGGCACTTTGTCACTCCCGGCTTCAGATTTTTCAATCCCTTGAGTGGTGGATGAGATGCTTGCAGGGCTTTTTATCAGTTCACATAAGATGCTTTAATCTCTGAGCCACCTGGGAAGCCCAAATAGATTCTACAGTCTGTATATAATGTTTTTAAATGTCTAGTAAGCACTCTGTGTAGGTAAAATGCATGCTGTATAATCCTAAACTTAGTATCTTTCCCTGACTCTTGCCAATACAGTTCTAATTTGGTTGAGCCAAGCATGAATTATCTCTTGGGTAATATATTTGTGCTAGACTAGGGTCAGGTCATTCTGAGAGCTGGCTTAACGTTTCAAATTCCTTCTGAGTAGTTTAGAATAAATTAAGCTCTTTGGTGTTTCATATCTATAGATAAGAAAGCTTAGCGTCTAATGTGGAAAATGAATTAAAGTAACATTTCTGATATGAAATGTTATTTTTAATACTAAATAATGTTATTAGTCAATAAATGGACATCTGTTTTTGTAACATGCTGAGCCAAAACCTCCTGCACTTTTCCTTTTTTCCCATTTCCTCTGATTTCTATAATGCCATTCATGGGAGGACATACTGTTCCTTACGGCCACCCGCCACCCCCACCGCCTGCCATGTCTCCTGCACACACACACACACACACACACACATACACATGCATGCATACCAAGTCTTTACATTTTATGAAATTTGAAAATGATTTGAAAGAGAACCACATTAGTCTCCCACCAGTTGGTAATTGTCCATTTAAGTACCATTTAAAAATATTTTTGTGACCTCTGACAACTATATTTATGACTTCTCAAAGAATGATGGATTCAGCTGTCTCGGGTAATTATTTCCTTTTGGACAGTATTTGCCATTGCTAAGCAGTGGAGATTATCCTGAGCCATATGATGGACTGGCTGGGGACACTGCTTCTATCTGATGTGATTTTTTTCAAGGTACTCTGGCTAGGACTGTGTATTTCCATGGCTAAATATATTGTCATCACACATATTACTTTCAGTTAGGGTTTTAAAAATTAGGAAACAACTCACAGCTTGTAATTTGATGAGCTGTAATCACTCATGCGAAGAGTTGACTCATTGGAAAAGACTCTGATGCTGGGAGGGATTGGGGGCAGGAGGAGAAGGGGACGACAGAGGATGAGATGGCTGGATGGCATCACTGACTCAATGGACGTGAGTCTGAGTGAACTCCGGGAGGTGGTGATGGACAGGGAGGCCTGGCGTGCTGCGATTCATGGGGTTGCAAAGAGTCAGACATGACTGAGCGACTGAACTGAACTGAACTGAATCTCTAGTTGCAAGGGAGCAACAGTGCGGCACAATTTTGTGGGATTTTTCTGTTCCTACAGTGGAGGGTGGAGTGACGCGGCGCCAGGACACCAGCTCTTGAGGAGCTGGCTGCTTAATCCTCTTCGATGTGTGCAAGCGTGAAAGCCTTAGTTGCTCAGTTGTGTCTAACTCTCTGTGACCCTATGGACTGTAGCCTGCCGGGCTCCTCTGTCCCTGGAATTCTCCAGGAAAGAATACTGGAGTGAGTAGCCATTCCCTTCTCTAGGGGATCTTCCCAACCCAGGGATCGAAGCCTGGTCTCCTACACTGCAGGCAGATTCTTTACCATCTGAGCCACCAGGGAAGCCCAACCCTCTTCCATACTGTAGCTTTATATCCCAGGTGGGAACCTTGTCAGAATTTCTTGATAAAATGACCTAAAGATTCATTAGTGAAAGAAACATTCACTCAGTTGTGTCCGACTCTTTGCAACCCCATAAACTGTAGTTCATGGAATTCTCCAGGCCAGAATACTGGAGTGTGTAGCCATTCCCTTCTCCAAGGGATCTTCCCAACCCAGAGACTGAACCCAGGTCTCCCACATTGTGAGTGGATTCTTTACCAGCTGAGCCACAAGGGAAGCCAAAAGATTCATTATTTAACTCATACTATTAACTCTCTATTCTGCATGATATACAAATATTCCTTGATTCTTTGATGTACCATCCATGCACGTCACACTTTATGGGAAAAAAAATTATGACAATCATGGCTTTTAAAAAGAGTATCTTATGAAAACAGTTGTTCCAAAACATATGACATGAGTCATATCCAGGTAGGTGGTCCAGGAAGAGAGGCCTTCCTGGTTGTGCACGTTGGAGTCGCTGAGCACCCTGTATCTTCCTCTCAGAGATGCTCACTGAGCATCAGCCCAGTAAAGCGTCTTAGACACTCAGATAAAGAAACCTGCTTAATGATTGAATCCAACGTTTTCTCAAACTTATGAAACCATCAAAGTTTTTTTTTTCCTCCAAACATCTACTGATATTGTGTGGAATGGGTGCTCATTTTGTGAAACTTTTACTAGGAAATTGATAAAACAGTTATAATATGGAATCTGACTACAAGTGTAAATAAATCATGGAGCCAGTACATGAATTATGAAAACAGTCAAGAAGAGAGTCATAATTAAGCTTTAGGTTCAAGCTGAACGGTGAAATGCATCAGAGAACAAGAATAGGCTGGTTGTAGCAGGGGCAGTAAAATGTCCTCAATTTCAACTTGTTTCCAAATTAGACAATTTACATTCTTACCAAAGTTTTATGAACTGACACATTCAGACTATGCCTCTAACCCCACATCAGTCTGCACACTACCTGTAGAGAAGCAGCTAAATATGGTGCAGAAGGAGGGCACAAGCAGAATAGTTAACCACTGGTTATTTTTTTGAGCCTAAGAAACTTCCCCAGTTAATTCTCAAAGAGTGGCATCTAAGGTTCCAAATTTTGAAAAACATGCGCCAGATTTAAAGTTCTGATCATTGAATGTTAGAGCTGGAAAGATTTCCAAGATTACAGTCCAACTGCTTCATTTCACAGATTGTAAAACTCTTGAGAAAAGGTCGAAAGAGTCACATGACAAGCATTAGAGCCAAGTTCTAACCAAGGCCTTTGAAGTTCGTCTGCTTTTTACCCTACACGTCCCTGCTGTGGAGGCAGCATTAGCCAACTTCTGTTTTCCGCATGGATTATCAAATTATGGGCAACAAATGTCAGCTGGACAGACATTATCTTTTTCCTAGAAGCCATATCTAGTTGTAAAAAATACGTAATGAAGACAGGAAATAGTCATCGGAATTATTCAACCTCCTTCCTTGTCCTGGAGGAGTGAGATCAAAGCATTTTGAGTACCAAAGCCTCATCCATAAAGTAGATACGGAGAGCTTTATCACACACAAGCAAACAGATAGTTGTCATTAGGAGAAAGGAAGGGGTATTGAGGTGAAAGGTTAGTACACGTGTGACAAATTAGCATGATCTGGAGACCCTCAATGGACTTCCCAGCTGGTGCTAAAGGTAAAGAATCCCCCTGCCAATGCAAGAGATGTAGGGGACGTGGGTTCCATCCCTGGGTCAGGAAGATCCCTTGGAGGAGGGCATGGCACCCCACTCCAGTATACTTGCCTGGAGAATCCCATGGACAGAGGAGCCTGGTGGGCTACAGTCCATGGGGTCGCACAGAGTCAGACGCGACTGGAGTGATGGCTTATTGCTCGGCATGTGTGCATGGAGACCCTCACGTCCATCTCTTCTTTCCATACTGGCAAAGAAAAATATTATGTGAAACTGTCAGGAAGCATTTAACAGGAGGCTTCCTGTGCGCTGTTTTGGATCTGTCAGGAATCCTCCGTTCTTTATTAATTCCTGAATATTCAGGAATTGAGAGGCAAGCCTCTCCCGGGGCTGAGGCATCCAGGCATTTCCTTCGTTAGTTTTTCAGTAAAGTTCCCTCTTCCTTCTTATGAACCATACGGTAAAAGTGATTGTGTACAACTCTCTCTCTTTAATCTGGATCGCCTATGTTTTGTAAGTCTGAAATTTTAATATTTATCTTTGCTGAGAATAACTACAGAATATATGCCCACACCATGTTGATTAAAACCCCTTTGCTCCATCAGAGCTTTGGTCCCTGTGTCTTGCTTTCTCTCTCTCTCTCTCTCTCTCTCTCTCTTTCTCTCTTTCTCTCTCTCTCAGGCTAATTCTTTGTAGTGGAGAGGCCCTCTGGTTTCACTTTCCTGCCCGGGCTTCTAAGGCGCTCGTGCCTTCCTCATGGAGAGGGTGCCTGAGGCCTCCTTGAACAGGGCAAGCCCCGTGTCAGGGACTTTATTGGTTTTCTGCGTAAACCAAGGAACATCAGCCTCTCTTTCTCTCTCCTTTACTTTCTTACTGTCAGTCCGGACCACCAGGTTCCAGTCTGTTAAAGGACCTCAACATGAAACCATTACCACATGCAAGGTAAAAAACATGTCCATCACTTCGGAGAAGGAAATGGCAACCCACTCTAGTATTCTTGCCTGGAAAATCTCACAGACAGAGTAGCCTGGCAGGCTACAGTCCATGGGGTTGCAGAAGAGTTGGACACCACTTAGCGACTAAACAACATCACTTTCAGAAGTTCCCTCTTGTCCCACCTCTTTGTGTGTGTGTGTGTGATAGAAACACTTAACATGAGCTCTACGCTTAATTATACCGGCTTGTTAACCGCAACACCACGTGGTAGGGCAGGTCTGTAGCTCTTACTCATCTTGGACAGAGACCAATAGCTCCCTGTTTTCCCAACCACTCAGTCCCTGGCAACCACCACCAACTCCTCTCTTAGTCAATTTTTAGTTTTCCCTGGAATTAACTGCCTCATTAAAAAAATCTACATTGCTTTCTTTGTACTTGTGCTTTCTCTGAGTTGTCCCCAGAGTCTCTGAAGACTGAAAAATCTTTCCTTCCTGTCAAACAGGATTAGAGAGGGAAATGGCAACCCACTCCAGTACTCTTGCCTGGAAAATCCCATGGATGGAGGAGCCTGGTAGGCCACAGTCCATGGGCTCACAAAGAGTCGGACACGATTGAGCAACTTCACTTTCTCTTCCTTCTGTCAAGCAGGATAGATGATCTGCCTGCTGACTCTGCTGGAGCCCTGTAGCATCTTGATCCTGTCTAGACAAGTTGCTTTCTGCACAGCTGTCATCCAGGGACTTCCTTTCATCCTGGGAACCCTCTTTTCTTAAATAGCCTGAGATCTTTTTTCTTGGTTTATTCCTTTACCATTAATTTTTATTGGAGTATTGTTGCTTTACGATGTTATGTTAATTTCTGCTGTGCAGTGAAGGGAATCGGGCTATTCATATATGTAAATCCCCTCTTGTTTGGGGTTTCCTTCCCATTTATGTCATCACAGGTTTATTCATTTTTTTTGATGAAGCACCTTCTTCAGCAGCTTGCAGGGGGAAAAAAGGCAGAAGATATAACTTTTGAAGTCCTCATAGTCTGAAAATATCCTTAGTCTAGGCTTAGGCCTGATCGATGCTTTGTTTTGAAAGCATTCTGTCTGGCTGCTTGTTTGTCTTGCAACCCCAGTTTGCTGTGGAGAAGTTCTACGAATTCTAATCTTGGAGGCTTTGTATGTGATATTTTCTGTTTCCACTGTGGCAACCGTTAGCCTCTTTTGTGTGTGTGTGTGTCTGTGTTGTTCTGAAATTTCACCTTGAGAAATCTGATCTATATGCTTTTTCTCCCCCATATATTGTGCTAGGTATTCTGTAGACCTCTTCAGTATGAAAGTTTATTCCCTTAGTTCTAGAAATACTTTTGTATTCATCGTTACAAAATCTCTTTCCTTCTATTTTTTTCCCCTTCTAGTTTCTGGAACTCATGTTTGTCGGCTTTTGAACCTTCCTAATCGATCTTCTGGTTTGCTTATCTTGTCTCTCCTACTTCTCACATCTCTTTCATTTTGGAGCTAATTCCCTAGGATTTTGCTCAGTTTTATCTATCAACCTTTCTCTTTAATTTCTGTGTGCCATCATTTAAAATTTCTTAGAATGCTTTCTTGGTCTCTGAATGTCTCTTTTCTTTTTTTTTACATGGCATTCTCTTCTCATTGCATGAACACAGCATCTTTTTCCCTTAGAGAGAATATTCCATCCTGGAGTTCTTATGTGTTCTTTTGTTTCCCCCTATTGTCTGTTTCTTCCAAGTTAATTTTGTCTGTTTCCTTTGGTCTCAGATTTCCATGGAGAACCATCCCTCTCTGTCTGATCCTCGGCTGTCTTTTCAGTTTAGCAAGGAGCTAAATACGCAGGTTGGAAACGGTAGGCTAGCTGGGGCTTGTCAACTGATGGGCCTCTGGAGATGGTCCTCCGGATGCTCACTCATCACTCCATCTAGGTCTTTCTTTTAAGTTGATGAGTTTCTCCAGAGGAAATGCTGGCTGCCAGTGTTTGGGAAGCTGAGCAAGGGGAGGAGGGTGTCAGACACCGCTTTCAATACATAGCCTATCATTTAATGCTTCTGTTCTCTGTAGGACTCCTTACCTCCACCCTCAGGCGCTCCTGGTGCCTCTAGAGACAGACTGAACGCTGTTGCTAACTCCTCTAGAAAGAAAGCCTCGGTCTTTGGTCTTCAGCAGACCAAGGAGGAGCCAATAGGAGGAGGAGATGAAGACCTGGGAGGCCAGTTTCCACTGTGCTGGTGCTGCTGCTAAGTCACGGCAGTCGTGTCCGACTCTGTGTGGCCCCATAGACGACAGCCCACCAGGCTCCTGTCCCTGGGATTCTCCAGGCAAGAACACTGGAGTGGGTTGCCATTTCCTTCTCCAGTGCATGAAAGTGAAAAGTGAAAGTGAAGTCGCTCAGTCGTGTCTGATTCTTTGCGACCCCATGGACTGCAGCCCAGCAGGCTCCTCTGTCCATGGGATTTCCCAGGCGAGCGTGCTGGAGTGGGGGGGCCATGGCCTTCTCCACTGTGCTGACTCTCGACAGCTCTGTGACTCCATCCTCAGAGACGGTGCCTCTGTTCTTGAGCTCTTCCGAGGTTCTGTTTTGGGCCTGAACTGGCCTCTTTTCTCTGGCATCCTTCTCAATTTCTCTGCCATTCGCTCCTACTGCAGGCTTTGGGGAAGCTTCCAATAATGCGCTCACTGTGCTTATTAGCGGTGGTGATTCCAAATGAACTTCCGTGGGTTCTGGAAATCTTAGAACTTTTTTCTTATAATGTGGTTGAAGTAGGTACACAACACCATAAAGGTTAAGCATTTTCAGAAAGCACATGCACTGTCATGTACCGGTTCCTCCTGAAAGATGGATGAGTCCTCTTGAAATTCAAAACTGCATGAGACACTCTTATAGCAGTCTCACCAAAGAAAAGGATTTTTTTTTTAAAAAATCAATGGGTGTTTTTATCATCTCACTACATCAGGGGGTGGAAAATTATACGGGGCAGCCTGGTAGATTTTGTAAAAGCTTACTCTTTCCTATGTTTAACAGAGAGATAGGGGAAATGGTTGCTGGTTTAGAAATTATTTGAATAGCCATGAGCGGAAACCATTTTCTTATTTAAGTCTAATAAACATTCTATGGTCCTAAGGGTAGAAAATAACTCTCTAGCAGAAAGGAGACATAACACTTCCCATGATTAATGACCTCATAAACTTAGATCTCAGATCATCAAAGTCAGTATTTTTCTTTTAAAAGGTTTACTGCAGCTAGGCTATTCATCAAACTGTATTTTGCAAGATGCTGACATTGTTCTCATATGAAATTCAGGAATAATTAAGCATTTGCCAGGCATCATTTGTTTTCAATTATGCAGGTAAATGTGAGGCTGGAGTCTGTTGCCTATAAAAGCATTTGACACATTGGTACATCAGCCAATTACTGCTTAACATTGGGTTGCAAAATGATAACATGCTATATATTAAGCAGTACTAAAGCAGAGGTGAGATCTTCTGTTGAGCAATTAAGTAATTTCCTGCACTCTTAATGTTACATTGTGCTTATATATATATATAACTGTATATAAATATATTACAGTGTGTAATTTTACTTTCTTGTGACTTGTTCTTGAAATTAATTAGTTGCATTTGTTTTCGGCTGTGCTGGATCTTTGCTGCTGCTCGGGTTTTCTCTAGTTGAGGTGAGCGGGGTCTGCTCTCTAGTTGTAGGGCCTGGGCTTCTCACTCTGGTGGCTTCTCTTGTTGCTGAGCACAGACTCTGGGCTCACGGGCTTCAGTAGCTGCAGCTCCCGGGCTCTGGAGCACAGGCTCAGTAGCTGTGGTGCACAGGCTTATCTGCTCCTCAGCATGTGGGATCTTCCCAGACCAGGGACTGAAACCGTGTCCCTTCATCACAAGGTGAATTCTTAACCACTGGACCACCAGGGAAGTCCCCACTGCAATTATCTAATATCTTTATCTAGCAGCTAAATTCAGGATGCTACCAGGTAAAATATAAAAGTTTTCTTCTCCCAAATCCACCTGCACTTCCTAGAGGTATTCCCTTTTAACTATTAAAAAAAATTTTTTTTAATCTATTTTACACAGTGCTTCTTGATGCCCATAAGAGGGGAATTATTTAGCTTGTATTACCTTTACCTGCTACTTGAGCTTCCCAGGTGGCTCAGTGGTAAAGAATCCACCTGCAATCCAGGAGACTTGGAAGATGATCCCAAGAAGATCATCCCAAGATCATCCCAAGATGATCAAGAAGATCCCCTGGAGAAGGAAATGGCAACTCACTTAAGTATTCTTGCTTGAGAGATCCCATTGACAGAGGAGCCTGGCGAGCTACAGACCGTGCGGTTGTAAAGAGTTGGATACGGCTTAGGGACTGGACAACAGCCCCCTCCGTGCTCCTCTCTCCAGCCTTTTTAGCTGTGCCATTTGTAATCTTTCTACTGCTGATGTTTATACCTTGATATATTTTAACACCCAGGCTTATTTCTCCATGACTAGCTGCTTTTCCTTTCCCCCTACACTCTTAGATCTCAGCTTTTTGTTGATTTGGGATGGAGACTCTTAGAAAGGTTTCATGGCAAGCTTCCGAGTGGTGTTAATTATTTCTTAGTAAACGTTTCTTTTAGAAAAACTAAGACAACTGTAGACAGAGTTCCCACATACCCTGTGTTCAATTTGATACCAGTTAAGAAGTGTTGAGGAATCAACAGACCAAGTCATTGGCCGAAGGGCTGTATTTTGGGCCTAAGCATGCCGTTGTGGCTTTTAAATTCCAAGCACTCATTTAAATGAAAAAAGCTGAGAAAGCAATAGGACGTTAGGCTTTTTCCTGGCAGAAGCCCAGGTGTGAAGAACAGGGAAGAGGCCTGGAGCTGGGGGCAGAGGGTGGTGCTACGGTGCTCCGTCCTCTCCCAGGATCTGAGTGATCCGCTTGGTGTTCATTTCTTATTCTAAGATCATCTGGGATGGAATAATTTCTGCCTCCGTAAAATAGATTAGAATTTCATTTCTCAATCCTCAGGAGGAAAATCGCTTATTACTGCTATTACTCTGATACTGTATTGGTTAATTTATACACATCATTCCTATTTAGTTCTGTGTGTGTGTGTGTGTGAGTGTGTGTTTGTGCATGTGTCCTCAGTGCTGTCTGACTCTTTGCAACCCCATGGACTGTAGCACGCCAGGCTCCTCTGTCCATGGAATTTTCCAGGCAAGAACACTGGAGTGGGTCGCCATTTCCTCCTCCAGGGGATCTTTCCAGCCCAGGAATGAAGCCGTGTCTCTTGTGTCTCCTGTACTGGCAGGTGGATTCTTTACTACTTGTACCACCTGGGAAGCCCTTCTAGCAACCCCCCCAAAATAGATGATATTATCCCCTTCATACTGATGGAGAAATGGATAGTGCAGTTGCCCAAGGCTATAAAACAGTCATAGATCTGAGATTCTCCCCAATGGATTCTTTTTTTTTTTTTTAAACTAATTTTGTACTGGGCTATAGCCAATTAACAATGCTGTAATAGTTTCAGGGGAACAGTGAAGGGACTCAGTCATACATATACAAGTATCCATTCTCCCCCACAGATTCTAAACTCAGAGTTTTCTTCTCCAATCTTTTTTTTCTGAAAGCATTTTCTTTTTCCACTTTGGCTGCATATTAAAATCACCTGCAAGCCTTAAAATCTCTTATGGCCCAGGCCACATCGTTGACAGGTTTAATCAGACTTTCTGGGCTTGGAACCCAGGGGCGTTGCCGATGCCAAGGTGGAGCCAAATTTGAGACCCAGGGTCTTCCAGAGCTGGCGTATGTGAGAGAGGTACGGAAGTGTTAGAATTAGGGATAACTGACTGTACATTTGTTAACGTAAGTGTGGGGAGGTGAATAAAACACTGATCTGTGATTCATCCTACCGTTTGCTCATTACGAAGCCTTAGGAACTCATAAATGAAAAAATTTCATTAGTGGAAAAGTACAGAGAAGATCATAATGAACAGTGTGAACCACCTCCTGGCTCCGTCCAATTTCAGTTCAGTCTAAAGTTGGGCTGTACTTGTTTCATTTTTTCTCAGTAACTAAAATGATACATATGCATTAGAAACCCCCTGTTCCTGACCCCAATACCTCTCTAATTGGTTTATTTCCATGCCCCCTTCAGAACTCTTAACGTACACATACAATATATGTATTTGATTATTAAAGTGTGTGTATTTTCAAACTGTGTATAAATGGCACATATACCACATGATTTTGTGCAACTTCATTGTTTTTGTTGTTGTTTAATGTTGTGTTTTTGAGATTTATCCATACTGTTACAAGTGGATGTATGGTATTCCTTTGCATGTACAGCAAATTACTGCTCTACTCTGCTGATGATGGATATTTGAATTATTTCTGATTATTTGCCGTTAGACACAAGCCTGCTCCACGTGGCTTGTGGGATCTTAAGTTTCCCACCCAGGGGCTGAACCCAGCCCCTTGACAGAGGGAGAGAGGAGGGAGAGAGCAGAAAGTCCTAACCACTGGACCCCCAGGAAATCCCCTGAATGTTTCTGATTAAATATCTCCTTGTGCAAATGGGCAAGAGTTCCTGCGAAATATGGTAAGCAGAAGAATTATTATTGGATTGAAAGGTATGCATGTTTTCAGCCTCTAGACTTGACTCAGTTGCTCCTCCGTGCACTTTTTCCTTATACTCCTGGCAATCATGGATATTATCATACTTTAAATTTTTACCAAAACTACCAGTGTGAAGTGGTTTAAATCACATTAATGGACATTTTCCCAGTTACTACATATGTTTATTGTCTTTTCACATATTTTGCCTATTTTACTTTTTTGGCTGTTTGTCTTTTCTGTGTTGATCTCTGGAGTGTTTTTATGGATGTTCCAAAACTGATCTTTTGCTATAACCAGTTTGTAGTTATTAACAGTTTGTAATATTAACTGTAGTATTAACAGTTTGTAGTTACCTCTTCAATTTATGGTATGTATTGGCAAACAGACGAGTTTAAATTGGATTCAGTCAAATACATTGATCTTTTCCTTTATGGTTTATAATTTTTAAAAACCTTTAAAAGGAGTCTTTCTGTACTCTGAGGCCGGAGAAATATTTGCCTGTATCTTTTTCTAAAAACTGTATAGTTTTTACATCTAGGTCATTCATTTGGGGGCTTATTTTTGTGTTAGTTGGGAGGAGGCTAGATTATAGTGAAGAAACAAATGCTCCAAATCTCAGAGGTTTAATCCCCAGTTTATGTCCCCTGATGCTATTGTCCACCTTGAGTGTGCAGGCATCCAGGCTGATGGAGGCTTGTCTAGATAGGAACATCCAGAACCCCGGAAGCAGGGAGGGGAATGTGGCAGGTCACACACTGGCCACCGAGGGCTGTACTTGAAGGTAACACTTGTCTACTGGTCACATTTCAGTGGCCGTAGAGTCTTGTGACCGTGTATCTAACTTCAGAAGGGATGGGAAGTGCAACCCCATCCTGGATCCAGAACGGGGACAGAATTGGGTCATTTAATCAATAAAATTATTACTATTATTTGTCATGCCATGTGGCGTGTGGGATCCTAGTTCCCCAAGCAGATATGGAACCTGGGCCCCCTGCTGTCGAAGCGGAGTCTTAACCACTGGACTGCCAGGGAAGTCCCAGTGAAATTAACTTTTTATTGAAATAATTCTGTCAACACCTTTTGGGCAGAGTCCATGCTTTCTTGATTGATTTGTAAGAACAAATTTCTTTCTTGATCTACTTTGTCAGTACAAAACTTGTAAGAACAAATCTCTGTCCTACATCTCTTTTTCACATTGGTATGTTTATTTCTGGCTTTCTCTTGGGCTCCGTTGTTCCATGATACCACATTGTTTTAATCACAACAGCTCCGAACAGCTCTTGATCTCATTTCTTGTGGTGAAGGACCCCTAACCTTAGCTATCGCCTTTAAAATCGTTTCGCAGTTCATAAGGTCAAAAAGAGTCCAACAGGGCTTAGCAACTGAACAGCAACAAATGCATTTCTCAATCAGTTTGTCAGATTTTATGAAATTCCTCCAGAATTTTCTGCCTAGTGTTCCCCAGCAAGCAAATACCTAGTGCCAGAGTATGGGCTTCGATCTCTCCGATCCCCATGTGAAAAACGCATTGACCTGCCAACTTAGGCGCTGACGCCAGCAGGTGAAGAGTGTGTGTTTGGCTTGCTGTCTCTCCAGGCTGCTTCAGGGCACTGAGTCGCAGCGCCGAGCATGGGCTGGTCTGGAACGAGCACCACTCAGTGAGTGTTTATGTGAATGTGTGAGTCCCCTTGGCGCTGCCAGGGGAAAGGGGGTCAGAACATTGTTCATAGGCCTGGAGGGTGAAAATACGGAGTCTGCTCCTACAGGAGACGGCTAGATCTCATCACTGGCTGTTGGAGGAAGGCCACCTGACACAGTAGGGACAGCATTTCTCATCAGCATCCAGAGCCAGGCTTTCTGGAGATGAGATCTGTTTGCCATCTAGTCCCAAGGCATTGATCTCTGATCATGAGTCACTCAGTCCCCAGATGCCTCCTTGCAGTTGACTCACAAGGATTAATCTGCTCCCATAACTTGGTGGTTTCTCTCTGGGACAAATGGTCAGCGTATCTACCACACATGCTTATTGAATCAGACTGAAGGGGAGGCAGCAGCAATTGAGGCCTCAGTCCGTCCTGATGTATGGCTGGTTGGGAAACAAAAGAAGTCAATGGAACAGATCAAAGATGTTTCTTCCATGCCCTTGACGACTCTGCAGGGATTTTCCCCTTTGCCAGTGGTCCTCTGTGATGGGCTGCTGTTTTCCCTTCCGTGCCCTTTGGTAGCAGGAAAGCAAAACTCCTTGTTCTGGCTCTTGAACTGCGCTGCTTATGACTCAGTTGGTCAATCGGTTAGCATTGATTTGCTCTTTGTTGGGGGTGCGGGGGAAGCTCTACAAGTCCCAGAGGAGGGTGTGAGTGTGCCTTGCCTTTTAGTTTGCGTTGGCGGGGCCAGAACGCTGATGTTTATTTCTTTTTCTTTTTTCCCCGCACTTTGAACTTTTTATTTTGTTTTGGGGTATAGCCAGTTAACAATGATGCGATAGTTTCAGATGAACAGCAAAGGGGACTCAGCCATGCGTATACATGCACCCATTCTCCCCCAAGCCCCTTCCCATCCAGGCTGCCACAAAACGTTGAGCAGAGTTCCCTGTGCTATGCAGTAGGTCCTTGTTGGTTATCCATTTTAGAGACAGCAGAGTTTATACGACCTTCCCAAACTCCCTAACTATCCCTTGCCCCGCTGCGACCATAAGCTCATTTTCTAAGTCTGTGAGTCTCTTTCTGTTTTGTAAGTAAGTTCATTTGTATCATTTCTTTTTAGATTCCACATATAAAGGATGTCATATGACATAGCTCCTTCTCTGTCTGACTCCCAAGCTGTTTATTTCCATCTAAATACTTTCCTTCCAAATAATTTCCCTGCCCCTGAATGAATGCTGGTGCCTTCGTTTCGGGCTAAGCTGTAGATGCCCACATATTTTCTATGCAGCATGCTTTTATCGAACATCAAATAGACCTTCATGTAAAATAAATAGCAAGGCTTACTAGTAGCTAGCATTACTAACAATTACATTGCAAAAGTATGATACCCATACAATGAAATAATCGGAGTTATTCAATAATTGGATGCATTGCCCCATGGACATTACTCCCATCCCTGGAAGTGTTCTACAGAGGCTGAAGTGAATATTGATCCATATCAGGAAGGAGCTCTGCATGAAATAGGAAGTTGGAGGAAATTGCTTGTAGGATTCCTTCTATAGTCGTTTTCTGGGGCTGCTAGAACAAAGTACCACAGACTGACTGGCTTAAACAACAGGAAGTTGTCCCACAGTCCTGGAGGCTGCAAGGCCAAGGTCAAGGTGTCAGCAGGGCCTCACTTCTCCTGAAGCTAGCAGGCGGGGAGCTGTTGCTGACAGTGGTTCCTTGGCTGGGGCAGCCTAACTGCAGCTTGCTCATGGTGTTTGCCCCAGATTTCAGTCTCTGGGTCCAAATTTCCCCTTTTCGTAAGGTCACTGATCATTTTGGGTAGGGTAGGCATTAACGTAACAGTATAACTTCCCTTTGCCGACAAAGGTCCACGTAGTCAAGCTATGGTTTTTCCAGTAGTCGTGTACGGATGTGAGAGCTGGACGATAAAGAAGGCCGAGTGCCAAAGAATTCATGCTTTCAATCTGTGGTGCTGGTGAGGCCTCTTGAGTCCCTTGGACTGCAAGGAGATCCAACCAGTCCATCCTAAAGGAAATCAGCCCTGAATATTCACTGAAAGGGCTGATGCTGCAGCTGAAGCTCTCATACTTTGGCTACCTGATGCAAAGAGTCGACTTTTCTGAATCATCAGGAAAAGACCCTGATGTTGGGAAGGACTGAGGGCAGGAGGAGAAGAGAGCAGCAGAAGATGAGATGGTTAGACAGGGTCACTGACTCAGTGGACGTGAGTCTGAGCAAACTCCGGGAGATGGTGAAGGGCAGGGAAGCCTGGAGTGCTGCAGTTCAGGGGGTCACAGAGTTGGACATGACTTAGCCACTGAACAATAAAAACATAACCTCAGCTTAATAATTACATCTTTGGCAACACTATTTCCAGAAAGAGTCCGATTCTAGTGTGGGGAGAGGACATCAATATATGAATTTGAGGGGGTACATAATGCAAATCTTTGATTGACTTTGATTCAAGAAGTATAAAAATCTGATTAAAGCTATTAATAATAGCCATTGACCCTTAAAAAAAATGGGCTGCACGGGGACTTGGCATCTTCGCTGTAGCTGCAGAATCTTTGTTCGCTTAATGCAGGCTCTTAGCTGCAGCATGAGGGATCTAGTTCCCTGACTAGGCACCGAACCTGGGGCTCCTGCATTGGGAGCATGGAGTCTTGACCACTGAACCACCAGATGAGTCCCCACTGATGCTGTTTCTAAACCTTTTTTGGTTATTGCTCATCTAATCCTGGTGTTGCCCATGTCTGGGCTTAAAGAAAACATGTCTTTCTTTAAACCCTGAAATTCGTTTACTGCTTCCCTGTGTTTCTTTAGTTCCATGGAGGACCAATTGCCTACTGCCTTTGCCGACCTCTAACAAGAGATTCTTGGACCTGATGGTACTTAATAGATGTATAATCTGGGCTTTGGATCAGCATTTAATTTGACTTTTCCAATAATCCCTCTGCTCTCTGTCTCTGCATTTGTCAGCCTGAAATCCTGGCACTGGCTTTGTAACCTGACTGTTTCCATCAACACTAACTCTTTGTGCTTTGAACCTGGGTGTGTATGTGTGGACGGACAGTCCCACAGCACTTTCTCATACTCAAGATTTAGAACAAACACCCACAAAACTCGGTCACATTGGAACATCATTTTGCAATCCCTGCTTAATGAGAACCTAATGAAACCTTGAAGCAAAAGCATTTAAAATGTGATGAATGATTGTATCACAGGAGGGCAAGTGGAAAACAGCTAATTAGGAAAAAATCTTGTCTGTGGGGTTTCTGTGGTAATGTGGGAATAGTCTTCTTATAATGTCAAAAGAAAAATAATCAGGAAATAAATTTATATTTTCAGTACAATTTCACCTATGGGGAGAGGAACACTTTAGAAAAAGAGCTGGAGTGAATTGAGGCAACATGTTAATTGTCATTACTGGCAGTACAGAGAGTGCAGGTGATAAATTGTTTTCTTTATAGTTGCCAGTATTTTCCATATGTCTTTAAAACACTCTCTGTTTTATCCTTCATCTTTTTCTTCTTCCCACCTTCAGCTTTCTGTAGACACAGGATCTGTGCACATATCATATAACCTACTGGACTTAGTTCTTGGCCAGCTGAAGAAGTTCACTCAGTGTTGGTTGAGGAAGATGGTTTGGGTTGTGGAGCTCTGTATGAGAAATAGTGCTGAGTGACCACTTTTCAATTTTTTCTTCTCTCATTACACTTCCAGTGCACATCGTGTGCTACAGACATGATGAAGTCATGCTCAGGAGACCAAGCGCAGATGAAAATGAGAGTTCAGGTTGAAGGTCAGAAATGACCCCATAAGCTGCTAGTGATATAGACCTGTTCTGCAGACTTCTGTCTTTAATTTATATTGATAAAAGAAGTATGTTATTGTGTTGCTTGAAATCGATGAGCTGGGGGAGCATGAATGGAGAGAGGTTTAAGATTCAGACGTCTATCTGAGTAGATTTCTTCATTGATATAGAGATGTGTGATAGCCGAGGCTTAGATCAGCATACATGTTCTTATTGAAATTGTGGGGTGAAAGGAAAGGTCCATGCTCTTCCTCAACCCACTGCAAATCTCCATAGCAACAGAAATAGATGGGCCTCCCAGAAGGCTGCCATGACCTCAGCGTGACCTGTTCTTCTTGCCCCGCCATGACTGACTCCATGGAAAGCCCTTCTGAATGGGTCAAATGGAGGAAAATGGAAAATCCCCTCCCCCCCTTTTTTTTAGTGTTTGTAGTATCTTTTTTTGGTTTGTTTTTGGCCATGACACACAGCTCATGGCAGTTTGGTTCCCCGAGCAGGGATCCAACCCATACTCTGTGTGGTGGAAGTACCCTCTCCTAACCACTGGATCACCAGGGCAGTCCAGGAAAATCCTTTTATTAAACTCTTACTTTATGACCTAAACAGAGGACTCCGGCCTACTTAAATATGCACAGGGGAACAGTTCAGAGTCTGCTAGTGGTAAATTCTCAGGGCAGCGCCAAGACTATCACTCGGGTATCTCCATTCAACGTTGTGGGCACAAAGCCGTGTGCCCTCTCTGCCTTCTCTATGCTCCCTTTTATGTGCATAAAAGTCAGGCACACAGACATCTACTTTGCTACGTTTGAGGGAGGCATTTCCAGCAGAAAGCTGGGGTCTTCTTTTCCACTGCTCCAAGAAGCACTCATGGCATCTCAAGGCCCCTTTAACACCGTGTCTCAGGACGGCCTCTTTGCCCCACATAAGAGGTGAATCCCACTGTGACTCCACGGGTGACAAATCACAGCCCAGAGCAGAGGAGGAAGTGTGTATCTTGGAGTTGAGACTCTTTGTACCTGACTTGCTATGCTTAGGTTTTAGATTTTGCTCACACACACACACACACACACGCACAATAATACCATTTTCTTTTTCTGAAAGAGAAATATCTCTTTCTATCTTCAAACTGACCTGAATTTCAAGATGCGTGGAAGTCACGACCAGCACACGTGGTTTTAGGAGGCACCCCCACCCCGTGCCTGCCCACCCCTTTGCTGGTGCACCCCGTTCGTCACTTACCAGACTTGTCCTGCTGGCAACTTGCCATCAGCAGTTCCACATCCAGATCTGCCTTTTCTGGTTTTCACAAAGTGAGAATGTCACGCTCCCTAGACAAACAGAGCTTGAGACTCACTCCCTGATGACAGTTTGTCAGACTTTGTTCTGCTCATCTATGGTTTTTCTTATCATATGAAAAGATTTCTTGATTTGCTCTTTGGGATTCTTACATTTTCTCTGTGTTTAACCCATGCTTGACAGGCGAAATAGGTGAAGCAGGGGCCTTGGAACCGTCTAGAAGCTCAGAGTTGAGGGCGTTTACGTTTAGGGTGAGTTCATTCCCTCCTCTTCCCTCTTTATTCTTCTCTTTCTGGATGTAAATGATGAAGATTTCTATACCTTCTTCTTCCCCTCCCTCTCCAATACACTCTTATTTTTCCCAAGGAAAACATGCTTCTTAGATTCATGGCTCCCTTAGAGTGAAGGGAATGAGTCTCTTTTTCTTCTTTTAGATGTGGACCATTTTTTAAAGTCTTTATTGAATTTGTTACAATATTGCTTCTGTTTTATGTTTTGTTTTTTTTTGGCTCCAGGGCGTATGGGATCTTAGCTCTCTGACCAGGGATTGAATCAGAACCCTCTGTGTTGGAAGGTGAGGTCTTAACCACTGGGCCTCCAGGGAAGTCCTTGGAATGAATTTCTATTAAGTACAATTATTCTTGGGCTTCTCTGGTGGCTCAGATGGTGAAGAATCTGCCTGCCACGCAGGAGACCTGCGTTCAGTCCCTGGGTTGAGAAAATCCCCTGGAGGAGGGCATGGCAACCCACTCTAGTGTTCTTGCTGGGATGATCCCATGGACAGAGGAGCCTGGAGGGCTGCAGTCTACGGGGTCACAAAGAGCCGGACACGACTGAGTGGCTAACACTTTCACTCACTTCACAATCATTATTTTATCCTACATCCTTATTTCACTCTTCCCAATATGTGGATTTCATCTCAGGGACTCTCCCCGTCTCAACATCCTCTACCAACACTTTCTGGTCCTGTCGTGGCTGAATTTCTCCACCGAACATTTTGGAGGGAGCAGGAAAGAAAGCGGAGTCCTCTACAGGGTGGCTGTCTTAATCTCATTACTGAAGCCAGTGACTGTCCGCGGTGATGCCTGCTGTCTGCGAGAGAGACTGAGTGGGGTTCTTTCTCTCTCTCTCCTTTTTTCAAGCCTGACAATTTTCTCCAACTCACCTGAGATTTAATTTTAACTTCATGATCCTCTACATGTTTTGACATTTTAGAAATCGAAATGTCAGTGAGATGAACTCTCAGCAGAGTTTGATCAGATATAACACAGGCTTTACCAAAACCATGATTAGTCTTGCCTGGCTGTTTTCTGTTGAAGGGGGACTTAAAAGAGAGGTTCCATCTCAAGTCTCTCCACCTGCGGGGAGAAGTGATCTGGAAGTCTGAGTTCTTGCCCGGCTTTGCACTTACTCCCTGCCGTTTGCCTTCTCGGCCTCAGTCTCTCTGTCTGTAAAACAATCAGACAGACCCTTTCTAAGTAGATGTTTGCTCTGTGCCCAGCTTTTACTGAACAGCAAGTCCCTTCTTGAACTTTCAAGCATTTCTCTGAGATAAGTCAGGAAAGAAAGTTATGGCATCAACAGGTTTCTGGTCCTTGGGTCAGGGGCCTTAATGCCCTAGTGCCACCAGGAAGCGTCTCTTGGGGGTTTATCTGCAGTGGGTCCTGGGTGACCTGTCACCCCATTTCACGGTGCAGTGTGCCACAGAGCTTTGGGAAAGTAATTACTGGGTTTCTCTCTATCCATGTATGAAATGGACACACTGATTGCCACCTCATCTGTCTCATAAAGCTGCCCTTACCTGGGAATATGTTAAAATGCTCTGAGTTCATTAGAAAAGAAGACTTTTTTTTTTCTTTCTGTTTCACCAGGCTTTTGCGGGCTTGGTGAAAACCAAATGCACTCCCTTAGACATTTGTATTCGCTAGTAATCCTGTAAACACTGGCATTATCAAGATCTTTGAAGTAGCTGTCATTCTCAAATAGCAAAATATACTCCTGGATGAGTAGAATTTACCGAGAGAAAAATTCGGAAATGAAAAGCTTTTTAAAAAAAAATTGTGGGTTTTTTTGGGGGGGCGGGCAGAATCTATCAGTAGCATGCTGGAAATGGACATGTCCATATCATCACAAGTAAATTCCTTCAGTGAAATTGCTGCTAAGACCATTACTTTTCTCTAAAATGCACCTGAACTCAGGTAATACAGGAGATAGGCTAATTTTGAGTCTAAGCCTTAGATCTTTTTCTGCATCTGCTGTCAGAGCTATTTTCTTTCCTACTGGCTGCCTCAGGAAGACACAGCCCCAGGCCAGCGGCGTGGCCATCCTCCTCACCCCCCAAAGGCCACACCCCCAAGATGGCTGCACGCCTTCTGTCCTTGCTGTCGTCCCCTGCCCTCCCTCCCAGCCCAGTGCAGACGTCATCAGCTGTACTTCAAAGCCTCCCCGTGCCTGTCTCCGTTAAGCTCATGCATATGTTTGAAACATGCAGGGAGAACCCTATTCAAATATCAGCATTGTTGTTGCTCCTTGACAAATGGCGTCTGTCTGTCTGCCTATGAATGTCCTCAGAAAAATGGGGCCATCTGGGCTGAGGGATAAAGCCTCCCTCTAATTTAGGACAGAAAAAATATCCTGTGGAGTGGGTCCTGTCCACTGTACTCTTTTCCCCTTTAATCCTGAAGCCTTTTTATTTTCCTAATACAATTCATTTCCGACGGTTAAGATCTCTCCACCTGCTCTTCCATAGCATTTTACTCCTACGTAGCATTCACAGCTACGGTTGCTGTCAGGAATTAGCACGTCCTGTATTACAGAGCAGTCTGACTCTCAACAAGGAGACAGGCTTCCCAGTAAGACCAAGTAGACTTGGCTACAACAGTAAGCTGTGTGCAGATACAAGGTCATGTTCTTAGGACTGATGGTCAGCATGCAGAACTCTTAGAGGAGTGGACATAAATGTCCGTGGAGATGGTAATAAATAGGCAGACTGTGCTAAGGGTGCTTGTCTGTGTTGTGTTTATTTTCTTCAGTCTTCCCAAGGAAGGATGGATTTACTAATAAACCATTACACAGTGGACTGGAAATTAATATGTATTTGTTTTTGACAAAGTGAAATCCACTCAGCCGTGTATGACTTGGCGACCTCATGGACTATACAGTCCATGGAATTCTCCAGGCCAGAATACAGGGGATCTTCCCAACCCAGGGATTGAACCCAGGTCTCCCACAATGCAGGGGGATTCTTCACCAGCTGAGCCACAAGGGAAGCCCTTGTTTTTGAAAATCAACAGTCACGTTTTTTTTAAAACCCATGTAGAGTTTTACAGGCTTTCCCGAGCTTTACTGGCTCAGCAGTAAAGAATCCACCTGACAGTGCAGGAGATGCAGGTTTGATCCCTGCGTTGGGAAGATCCCCTGGAGGAGGAAATGGCAACTCACTCCAGTATTCTTGCCTGGGAAATCTCATGGTCAGAGGAGCCAGGCAGGCTCCAGTCTATGGAGTCCTAAAGAGTTGGGCAGGAGTGACTAAACAACATAGAGTTTTGCAGTTTATAAAGCACCCCAACGTTCCCATAAACCAAGGGACAAGAGCCAAGTATGCATTGATTTTTTTAAACAGTGACCTGCTGTGACTCATAAGCCTTAGATATTAAAAAGATGCTCTATGTCTTTATTTATGTTGACTGACCAACAACCCTTCCAGAAGCAAAGTGGGCTGACTTTCGAAGTTTCCAGAGGTCTTATGTTTGTAGAAGCTGAATTTCTGACCGTACTGGGGTCAGTGCAGAATTAACCCCCAGTGGAGTTGTTAAGCCTATACCCCTATGTCTCTCTTCTGATACAGGATGTAGAGGCAGGACCTACCCAACCAGCAGATATTCCACTGGCTTGTTTGGTCGAGCCCTGAGTATGCAACATGCTTTCCACTTGGGGATGAGATACTCACCCTGGAGGAGCTCAAAGACAGGTGCACCGCACTCGTCGGTGCTTAAGGGGAGGTTTGAAAGACTGTCCTAGGAAACTGTGGTAGAGCTGGGCAGGTTGCTGACTAGCCTCTTTTCTCTCCCTCCGAAGACTACTCTGTCCAGCTTTCTTTGCTGTTTTCAACTTTTAAGTCACTGAGATCTCTGGGTTTGTTTTCGCAGCTAGCAGTCACCTTACCTAACACATCACGCTTTAAACTTCCATCTAATCCTGAGAGTCTAGGATTCTAAATCATGAGAGGCAAGGTGCAGTGCTGGTGACTTGTTCAGCACTTTCAGCTGATTTTCCCTGTTTTTTTCTCTCTCTGGTTTTCCACGTAAATTCATTATCCACTGTTTTATTTGTTTTTGTTTTTTTGTTTTTTTTTTAAAATAGGACTGCCAGTTTACTCAGAGACCAGAAAGTGGTTCATCTGAGTGTAGCCTATCCAGTCACCCAGCTTAATAGACGCTTCTTGGGCGTGTGCTCAGCTTCCTGTGGCTGAACCCAGGTCAGGGGGTAGGCTGAGTGCATGGGTCATCGAGGGTGACCCGGCCCCGAGATGTGGTGCCGAGGGGAGGCATTGGACAGAGACCGACGATGACTCAGGGCATGGGCCGGCGGTGGCTGCCGAGAATTCCCCGCAGGGGACGGCCAGGCTTCGGTTCCCTCGCCTCGCCGTGCAAGTGCTCTTTCCCTGCACACTGCCTCATGCAGAAGCCAAGTAAGCAAGTGCTAAGTGACTCTAACGTTCCTTCTGGTGTTTCCAAATGGGTCCCTAACACACTGCACGATCGTTAGGTAATTAACAGAAGCAGTGAGTTCAGAACTTTGGAGAGGGGCTTAATGAAATTTGTTTTTAATGGTAACTACTTATTGATAAACCAAGGGAGTTGGCTCTAATTAACATAAACCTCTTTCATGAAAGATTGTGTGTTAGTGGTAGGGTAAGTTTGAATGGGATTGTCCTTCAAAGGTGGTGGGGGGGAAACACTTTAAAATGCATCATTCTGAAAAACCTTGTTTTTTTGTTTTGGAATCTTTTAAAAAAATCATCATCATCCGATTTAGAATTTCAGTAAAAGTTAGAATTCTGGCTTAAGAGATTGAAACACTTGACTGATATCCTGATTCTTTCTTTTACTTTTATGATAGAGGGTGATGAATGAGTCTGCTCAGTGAGTGTCTGGAATGTGTGTGTGTGTGTTGAGGGGGGTTACCAAAGAATTTAACATATAATCATTTTTGTCACATTATATTTGTCAATGACTCGACACAGTTGATGTGTGATCATATTCTCATAAACACATGTGAAAACTGGAGTGCTTTATTTAATTTAAAAGTGTGCCCTGTTTGAGTATGTTTATTTACCTGAAGCCTTTTAATAAAGTGCTTCCTGTGTACAATTAGATGATTTTAATAAGCGCTGAAGGTGAGGCAGTGATTCAGCTATGGTGTGCGGTGTTTACGGTTTCTGCCCTCTCCTTTCCACAACCCTTTGATGTTGCTAAGATCTGCACTAATATCAGTTGCTGTTGACATCCCAACCAACAAGTATATTTAGCACAACACACCAGAGGCTGCAATGTAAAGGTTTTAATTAACCTGTAGGGAATTTTCTAAGATCACAGATTAAAAAAACAAAAAAACAAAAAACAGAGGCAGGAAGTTCTCTGACAAAGGTAACACAGGCATTTTCTCCTGACTTCTGGGCATGACCCCAGAGCAGGGGTGACCTCTGACCCAGGAGTGTAAGGTAGTAGGTTACCATTGGTAACCTGAATGACCCAATACAATGACCCTGTCCTGCCTAAAAGGACAAGGGACAACCAATAAATGTATTGCTATGATTAGTCTGAAATTTCAAAAGCCCATCAGCCCCAGGTGAAGCTGTGGGAGGATGGTACCATGCCCTCCTTGTTGATGTCCACTCATCACTAGCGGGCCCTCCTCCCTGCCCAGGGCCTGTGCCCTCCTGCTGCTCCCTCTTATTCTGGGTGCCAGGAGCCCTGTCCTTGCAGCCAGCCCCATGCAGCTCTCTCCTCCCACTGAGGTCCAAGTCTAGCCATGGGGTGCCCATCCCTGCACTCTGCTTTCCCACGTGATGAGCATTTCCAAATTCCATCTATCACTTAAGTGTGTTGCACTGACTCCTTAAGTCCACACTCTACGGAGGGTGTTAATATGACTACCCTATAAGTAAGAAAGGTGGGGGGAGAGAGGCCAATTCTTCCCTTCTCTTGTGTCTTCTTTCTTCTTCCAACTTTATTTAAATTTTTTTTTTTTATATTGAAGTATAACTGATCAAGCTTCCCAATGGCACTAGTGGTAAAGAACCTGCCTGCCAATGCAGGAGACATAAGAGATACGGGTTCGATCCCTGGATCAGAAAGATCCCCTGGAGAAGGGCATGGCAACCCACTTCAGTATTCTTGCCTGGAGAATCCCAAGGACAGAGGAGCCTGGTGGGCTACAGTCCATGGAGTCACAAAGAGTCAGACACAACTGAGCATTGTTTAACATTGTTAATCAATGTTGTGGTATATATATAATTTCTACATATTCTTGATATCAATCATTAAATAGCATACACCAGAATATCTCCTGGTGAGTAGCTTGTATTTTTTGTTTTGTCTATGCCACATGTCATGTGGGATCCTAGTTATCCAAGCAGGGATTGAAACTGTCCCCTTCATTGGAGGCATTGGAGTCTTAACTACTGGACCACCAGGGAAGTCCCTCATGTCCTCTTTCTTGAGGGGCTTCCTGGAAATAATTATTGCTTCCCCCACTACTCCTTCTGCAGAATCCTCTCTTGTTTGGATCCAGTGCACCATCAGACCCTGTCCATTCTTCACTGGACTCTCCAGTCCCATAGCCAGTTGATGCAAGTTTGCATGTATCATCTTCTGCAGGTGATCGCTGTGAGTGCCCAAGGGGCTAGATGATGGGGGTGATGAGGCTGGTGCACACCCGTGACCAGCTGCTGGGCGCCACGCAACCCAAGGCGGGGAGAAGACAACATCACCCCAGAGCCAGGAGACGAAGCCCCTTCCCCTCGCATGCCTCATGCAGAGCTCTTTGCTGACAAAGCTTAATATTGCATTTACTGCACGGGAGAAGTGCTTAAAGCTTTCTTATCACAGAGCAGGTGAAGAAGTGTGGATTTGAGGCTGCTGGGCAGTAGGCGTAGAGCTGGACCCTGGCCTGTGGCTGCTCCCCATCTGGTTCACAAGACACCTCTGATTCTGCTCTAGCCTCTGATCCTCTGGCCTTAAGGAAAGTGTTCTTCCTTCTCTCTTCTTGGTCAAATTCTACCCATTTCACTCAAGACCCTGGCAGACATCCGTGGACCGCTTCCTGGCTGTTCTCTCACTGTGGTTCAGCCAGTTCTGAGACGTCAGCCCCTGTTGCCTCCTGATGGTGTCCCTAATAAGACTGTAAGTCTTTTGAGAACAAAGGACAGACTCTCTTCCCTGTGCGTTCCTCTGGTACCTGGAACGATGCTTTGCTCTCAGAGTCCCCGCAATTGATAATATCATGTGATTGATGGATGGCCTGCAAAGTTCTGGGTTGGAGTGTTACTTGGGGGAATGTTTAGAAGTCTCTGGGAAAAAATCTAGCTGCTACTTCTTTCTTCACTTATACCCAAGACTCAGCCTGAGAGCTTGCTTAACATGCAGCATTCTGTGCTTCCCCTCATAGGAAGCAGTGTTATTGCAATGTACCAATTAATAGCGTGTAACTTCCTCCCATAATTGTGCACACCAGGCAAAGGAGATGCAAAAATATCAGGAATGATAAAAATGATTTTGCTCACTCTGACCTGAGTCTGGTTAGGAAAGAATATCTTATTCTATTTTTTTCATCACTTTTTAAAAACAGAGTGGCTTTAATAATAGAGGCTTCTTTCTCAAGATGAAATACTGGAAGTCATGAAGAAATGGAGAAGGAGAATGACCTGGGTGCCTTTATAAGAGACAGTTTATGGGATCAGGGCCGCTTGTCTTATTACTCTACGTTTTCCCAAATGACCCGTAAGTGATTCTTGAATCATTCAAATCTCAGCCTCCACAACCAGGACTAGGACAGATTAAAAGCTTTGGCCTATGTGATGAGTCACTTGTTTATAGAGCAAGGCTCCTCTGCCCTCTCGCTGGCATTTCCAGACAGTACTTTGCTGCTGCTGCTAAGTCGCTTCAGTCGTGTCCGACTCTGTGCGACCCCATAGGCGGCAGCCCACCAGGCTCCCCCATCCCTGGGATTCTCTAGGCAAGAATACTGGAGTGAGTTGCCATTTCCTTCTCCAATGCATGAAAGTGAAAAGTGAAAGTGAAGTCGCTCAGTCGTGTCCGACTTTTCGCGACCCATGGACTGCAGCCCACCAGGCTCCACCATCCATGGGATTTTACAGGCAAGAGTACTGGAGTGGGGTACCATTGCCTTTTCCAAGACAGTACTTTAGAAGTTATCAATTTCCTTTATACCTGCCTGAGTTCTTTCTAGGCTCCCTCCTCCTGGACTGAGCTGATGTTCCTCTTTTTTTGTTTCCTCAGCATTAAAAAGAAGTGTGTATGTGTGTGTGTATAAATACCTCATGTCACTCTGCATTGTAATTAGTAATTACATTTCCTTCTGAAATGTGCCACCTTTATAGATTTTCTGGGACCTAAACCTGTACCTTGCACATAGCAAAGGCTCCATCATTATTACTGGAATGAATGGATAGTTGGATGAGGAAGCAGCCATTATTGGTTGGTTTTGTTTGTTTTTTGTTTTTAGTTGCTAAGTGGCGTCCGACTCTTGTGACCACATGGACTGTAGCCTGCCAGGCTTGTTGGTCCATGAGATTTTCTAGGCAAGCATGCTGGAGTGGCTTACCATTTCCTGCTCCAGGGGCTCTTCCCCATCCAAGGATAGAACCTGTGTTTCCTGCATTGGCAGGCGGGTTCTTCGCTACTGAGCCATCAGGGAAACTTAGTTCTTTTGGTCTCCACGTCAGTCCTTATAAGGGAACCTGCTGGCTCTGCTTTCGATTGTGTTTCCACCCCTGGGCCAAGGACGGTGTTCTGTGTGTTCAGGAGTTTGGCAGAGTCGATTGGCTTATTTGCTATCTGTTGCTGCATCACAAATTGCTCCCATATTTAGTAGCTTAAAACCTTCATTATCTCAAGTAATTTCTCTGGGGCAGGAATGTGCCAGCAGCTTTGCTGGGTGGTTCTAACTCAGAGCCTCTCACAAGGGGGCAGTCAGGTTGTCAAGGCTCACCTGGGGCTGGACCAGCCGCTTCCAGGCTTGCTTGTCCATGAGGCTGTCTGTGGGCTTCCCCAAGGGGCCTCTCCCTAACTCATTGGAGTGTCCTCTCCATGTGGCAGCTGGCTCCCTGAGAGTGACCGACCCAGGAGGGAAAGCGGAGAGGAACGGTGGAGAGGATAAACCCAATAGAGAAGCCACAGTCTTTTACAACCTAGTCTTGGAAGTGACATCCCATCATTTCCGCTGTTTCCTGCTGGTCACACGGCGCAGCTCTGGTCCCCTGACGGTGGGGCTACACGAAGGGGTGGCGCTGCACAAGGCCACAAGGTCATGGGGGTGGGTCATCTCAGCAGCCGCCCCCGCTCAGACACAGGCCCAGGTCATGTTCATTCCTGTACACAGAAGGCATTAAGGCCGGACAGATAAGGACTGGCAGCTCTGGGAAGTCACAGCGGGTGAGGATGAACATTTCCCAAAAGGAAGTCATACGGTGGAAACAAAAAGGAGAATGTCTGCCACGAATGAATATTTAAATTCGCCTGTTTCCCCGCTCGCTCAAAGTAGGGCAGGGGAGGGTCTAGTTGAAAGCAATGCCATGAGTCATTTCTTCCCACCTGCAGATCATCACTCGTCCCTTCGGGATCTTTTTCTACTGTAGACTCGTGTCCCCGGTCAGCATGTATTTGTGCAAAGGTGCTCCCAAGCAGTTCAACTGCTGGTTTATAAATAGGCTTTTGTAGATCTTGGGAGTAGACCAATATTTGAGTGTGTGTCTCTTGTATAAATTGCTCTGACAGCTGCTTACTTTCTCTCTAGAGCTCTCCTTTCTTTGGTGCTCTTGTGACTTTTTTTTTTTTTTTTTTGGATTTAGAGCAGAGAGAAAGCATCAGCTATATCCTAGTATGTTTCCATTAGAGAGAGGTAGGGTGCAGGGCTGGAGCAGCCCCAGGAATGGGGTGCAGCTGAATGCACTCCAGGATTAGAGGGGGCTTCCCAGGTGGCTCAGTGGTAAAGAAACCCACCTGCCAGTGTAGAAGACACAAGAGATGAAGGCTCCATCTCTGGGTCGGGAAGATCCCCTGGAGGAGGGTATGGCAACCCTCTCCAGTATTCTTGTCTGGAGAATCCCCATGGACAGAGGACCTGTGGGCTACAGCCCGTGGGGTTGCAAAGAGTCAGACACAACTGAAGCAGCTGAGCATGCACACTCACCTTCCAAAGTAGGTCTTTTGATCCTGGGCATCGGGATAGATTTTCTGTACTTGTGTTCCCTGGAGACTGTGTGGGATAAGTAAATGCTGTTTTCTCATTAGGGATTAATGACTTACAGAGGCAAGGGGATTTTTGAGACTTTGGTTGAAGTACTGCCAGGTCCCTGAGCCATCCTGACACCCCACTGCTCCCAGTAATAAGAAACCATCGTTTGTCTTCCCACTGCCTGCCAGTGAGAAGGCTGCCAGGTATCCATAGCCAGCACCCCAGAGAGTTGATTGAAGATTTGGCGTCCTTGGAGTCTTCCTCCAAAGCTTTTGGAAAGTAATCATAACAACATCGAAAATGAGTTACTCAGGACTAAAAAGAAGTCTTGCTAGGCTTCATCACACAAGTGGAGACCCTGAATCCCCTCACTCTCTCAACTCGTGAAGGCAAGAGATGCTACGTGGGGAATGCTCTGCAGAGATGCTATGCTTGTGTTACTTAAGCTGGATCTTACATAAATCCTGTGTTGTCATGCTGGCACCCATCAACACTGACTCTTTTGTGCAGCGTGGGAGAAGATGCTTCTGACTTGGGGCAGCTCAGTGCATTGCCAAGCTGAGATTAGTATCTGTCAGGTCTCTGGGAGGGTTTGGGCTTCCCAGGTGGCTCACCAGTAAAGAATCTGCCTGTCGATGCAGGAATCTGTCTGCCAATGCAGGAGATGTGGGCTTGATCCCTGAGTTGGGAAGATCCCCTGGAGAGGGAAAAGGCAATCCGCTCTAGTACTCTTGCCTGGGAAATATCATGAACAGAGGAGCCTGGCAGGCTACAGTCCATGGAGTTGCAAAGAGTCGGACACGACTTAGCGACTTAACAACTGTTAGAGTTTCCAGGAGCACGGGGGCCTTGCAGGATCGCAATGCACTGGGCTTCATAGTGAATCATCAAAAATCGTTAAACATTTCAACACTCTCCTATTTGTTTTGTCCCTGGCAATTCTCCTTTCACTTCCCAGATAACTGGACAGAGGTGAGTCAAGAGGGTGAAAAAACCAACGTCATTTGCAAATATACTCCCTGTTCCTGGCATGTCCCAGCACAGATTAGAGGGAGAGGAAGGAGGAGGTCACATATATTGAATTCGTCATCTTATGCTGCATCTCACGAGGCTTGATGTTTCTAGTTTATGTTTGTAAGACCCAGAATATCTGGGCAAAAAAACTATCTGTGGCTAGCTGGAGTCATAGAATGGCAGGCACCCCCAGGGGTTAGGTGTGGGTTAGGAGTGGCATCTTTGCTGGAGGAATGACTAGGGTATGGTTTGCCCATGTCTGTGTCCCTGTTTTTTTGCCCTGTTCTTAGACTCTGGCTGTTCTGCCCAACCGTGTTCCTTTCCCTGTTCCCTGATCCTAAGTGGCAGGGCTTGGATAGGAAGGAGCTGATGGCAACACTCAGGCCAGCCCATGAGGCAGCTAATTAAAAAAAAATGTTGGCGTCTTAGACCCAGCTCAGACAGTCCTCAGTTCAAATTCTGCTAGCCATGTGAGCTTGGGCTAGTTACTTAACTGCTCTGGGCTTCTGTTTTCTATGTCGACATGGAGATAATCATAGTACCTCCCTAACCCATGGGGCCAGAGTGTGGACTAAGTCAGACAGAGCAGTGGATGGGTCTACTTTTTTCTATTTTGGATGTATTTAATATATCAGGCTTTATTATGGGTAGATTGGTGGGTAGCAGCCTCATAAATCCTTTGTTCCTTTAATCTGCACTTAAGCTAGATGGGATATGTTTCTGCTCCTAAGAGCCAGATTATTATTCACATTAAACTTTTCTTCCAGTCTGTCCATCTCAGCGAATGAATCCACCTGGAGCACCTACTCTTCTTGTTTCAGGGCCCAGTGTAGGATCCTCTCCATAATTGTCACCCTTCACAGCCCTGGGGCAGTGAGGTACAGGGTGGCTGAGCCAGAGGGACCTTTCTGCCTAACAAGACTTTGCCAGAGGGAAGGGTGCCCTTCCTTCCCTGGCTCTTAGGGGTCAGAATCCAATGTTGCTGTTGAATGGGGCTTTTTTTCTTTCTAGGAGGAGGAGTTTTTAAACATTCTGCAGGCTTTGTCTTAGGAAATCAGGGGACCCCTGACTCCGTCCTTGGAATTATCTGCCTCCTGCTGTTGACTGGAAGAATCAGAGCTCTGAAGACTGCCACCTGGTCTTTCTGGAGGTTTGCTCAGGAAAGCTTTATGAGGCTGCGGGCTGACAATTTATCCTATTGTTTGACTGGGTTTTTTGTTAAAGAAGGAAAGGTAATAATTGTGAAATGCAGTCTGCAGGGAGTAAACAAAATACTTCTGTGCTTAATAAGCCTTTCATTCATTTTCTTAATCTCCTGCTAGGAATTTTTTCTTTACTTTTTTTTTTAGTGGAAAAATCATTTTGTCCATATTTTTCCTCACTGAAAGATCCCAGTAGAAGAAATATTCCAGAGTGTTGAGTCCTCTGCCCTTTCTCCTTCCTAAAGCTCTGCTTTAATCGCCCCAAAGCTCTGCAGCCAAAACCCAGTGAGAAATAAAAGAGGGCTGGAGTGGAGCACCCTGCCTGCCCAGGGAGCATCTCTTTTCACTGCCTGGGGTTGCACACAGTGGGGCAGGTTCTGCCCTGCACCCCAGAACACTGGCATTGAGTGTTTCATGCCTGGAACTTTCTGTTAACTCTTAACACACTGTGTGCATGTCCAGCTCTGCTTAGGAGACTGGAGCCCTGTACGTGGGGTGCTGGGGGTGCACCTGCTGGCCAGGCTCATCAGATATGGGGGGAACCAAGAGAACAGGCATGAGCCTCTTTGAGTCCCACAGGGGAGGTGATACCTGGGGCCCCAGGCAAGGTATTCCAACAGCTGTGATGCATCCGAGGGTAGTGCTGGGGACTCGCTCTTCTCTGGATGCTGAGGCTCTGCTGCTGCTAAGTCACTTCAGTTGTGTCCGACTCTGTGCAACTCCATAGACAGCAGCCCACCAAGCTCCCCGTCCCTGGGATTCTCCAGGCAAGAACACTGGAGTGGGTGCTGAGGCTCTAGGGAAAGCATTTAGAAAGTATGTTTTGGCAAAGTCTTCCTTCACAATCATGTTTAAGACTGAACTCAGCGGAAAACAATGGAGGAGGGTGGAAGTGGGGGACCTGGTACTCCCAAGAAGCCCGCATCCATCTGCACCTGCCCGGCCTCCCTGGGTGGATCTTCAGGGAGTGAGCTGGGCTCTGCTTCTCCCTGTATCGAGGCCAGCAGCCCAGGGCCATTAGACAGACCACGGACTTCCCGAGGATACAGAGGAGAGGCCGTGAAACCCAGCCCATCCAGGCCTTGCTATGGACGCCAGCCCCCAGCTCCTGACCCCCACATTTCCACCCACGTTAGAGACGCTCTCAATGACTATGCCAAAGCCTTTGACTGTGTGGGTCACAATAAATGGTGGAAAATTCTGAAGGAGATGGGAATACCAGACCACTTGACCTGCTTCTTGAGAAACCTGTATGCAGGTCAGGAAGCAACAGTTAGAACTGGACATGGAACAACAGACTGATTCCAAATAGGAAAAGGAATACGTCAAGGCTGTATATTGTCACCCTGCTTATTTAACTTACATGCAGAGTACATCATGTGAAATACTGGGCTGGAAGAAGCACAAGCTGGAATCAAGATTGCCAGCAGAAATATCAATAACCTCAGATATGCAGATGACACCACCCTTATGGCAGAAAGTGAAGAGAAACTAAAAAGCTTCTTGATGAAAGTGAAAGAAGAGAGTGAAAAAGTTGGCTTAAAGCTCAACATTCAGAAAATGAAGATCATGGCATCTGGTCCCATTACTCCATGGGAAATAGATGGGGAAACAGTGGAAACAGTGTCAGATTTTATTTTGGGGGGCTCCAAAATCACTGCAGATGGTGACTGTAGCCATAAAATTAAAAGATGCTTACTCCTTGTAAAGAAAGTTATGACCAACCTGGACAGCATATTCAAAAGCAGAGACATTACTTTGTCAACAAAGGTCCATCTAGTTAAGGCTATGGTTTTTCCAGTAGTCATGGATGGATGCAAGAGTTGGACTATAAAGAAACCTGAGTGCCGAAGAATTGATGGCTTTGAACTGTGGTGTTGGAGAAGACTCTTGAGAGTCCCTTGGACTGCAAGGAGATCCAACCAGTCCATCCTAAAGGAGGTCAATCCTGGGTGTTCATTGGAAGGACTGATGATGAAGCTAAAATTCCAGTCCTTTGGCCACCTGATGTGAAGAGCTGACTCACTAGAAAAGACCCTGATGCTGGGAAAGACTGGGGGCAGGAGGAGAGAGGGACTACAGAGGATGAGATGGCTGGATGGCATCACTGACTGGATGGACATGAGTTTGAGTGAACTCCGGGAGCTGATGATGGACAGGGAGGCCTGGCGTGCTACGGTTCATGGGGTCGCAAAGAGTCGGACAGGACTGAGCGACTGAACTGAACTGAACAGTGACATCACTCCACACATCCTTTTGTTTGCTTGCATTTGCAGCCAGGACTAAAGCCCAGCCATTGTTTTGGTCATTCAGCATTTGGAACATGTTCCTTTCCTGCTTTCCGACAGTGTCTAAATGACACCGCTAATTGTGAAGGAAGCAGTCAGATCTCTGGCCCTGCCTGCAGTTTGCAAGTGAATGACAGTGAAGGTGGCGTCCCTCGCCCACCCCTGGCATTCAATTCACTCAGGCATCAGTGAGCTCACCTCCCAGGACTGGCACCTCAGCGACCTCGCTCGAATAACTTTCCAGGCAGAGACAGAAGTGACAGCCTGTCCTGAACCATCATGTCACTCCCCAACCCCTGCCCCATGTAGACAGCCTCCGATCTAAATACCACCGCATCTGAATACATCCAGCGCGCAGAGCCTGGCGTTGCAGCCTGCGAGTACCTGGCCCCTGCTGCCTTTCCAGCCTCCTTCCTGTCCTGTGTGTAACTTTCTCCATTCTTTCCTGAACATTCTCTGCATTGTCCCACCTCAAGGCTTTATCGAAGGCCTTACCTCCACTGAAATGCCCTTCCTTCATCCTTACTTGTTGAAATCCCACCATTCTGCGGAGCACAATTCAAATGCTATTTCCTTGATGAAATCTTTTGGGATTTTCAAAGCCAGATGTGATTCTGGGCTTCACCGTGACTTTCTGAATTTCTACCTCCTTGTCCATCTCAGTCCCTCGTTATCCCAGCAGCCCTCATCTTTGGTTTGGGTCTTCAGCTTTCTGGACCAATTTTTGCTCCATAGACATCCATTGAAAGTCTTCAAGTTCCAACTACTATGTTAGATGCTGGCAACATGATGAGTAAGAGATGAAATCTCTTTTACCCTTTGAGGATGAATCTTTGAAGATATCCAAGTCCATGGATGAGCAGATGGGCAGATGAACACTAATTGTGATGAAATATACTGAGACACAGAACACCGCTCTGGGATTATGCAGGGATGCACAAGGGCCCCAGGCTTTGGAAGTTCCCTGTGTGTCTAGGGAACCATCGCTAGTCTCTGAGTGGCTGGGAGATGAGCTCATATAGAAGCATGAGGGAAGAGAAGCTGGGATGTAGTGTTTGCAATGATTAATTTTAGGTGTCAGCTCGCTGAGCCAAAGTACCCAGATATTTGATCAAATATTATTTAGACATTTCTGTGAAGGCTTGTTTTAGATGAGACTAATATATAAATCGGATCTTCCCTGGTGGCTCAGATGATAAAGCGTCTACCTACAATGCGGGAGACCTGGGTTCAATCCCTGGGTTGGGAAGATCTCCTGGAGAAGGAAATGGCAACCCACTCCAGTATTCTTGCCTGGAAAATCCCATGAACGGAGGAACCTGGTTAGGCTACAGTCCATGGGGTCACAAAGAGTGGGACACAGTGAACTTTGAGTAAAGCAGATTACCCTCCATAAGGTGGGTAGTGGTGGTGGTGGTTCAGTCACTAGGTCGTGTCCAGCTCTTTGCGACCCCATGGGTTGCAGCACACCAGGCTTCCCTGTCCTTCACTATCTCCCGGAGATGGTGAGCCCCATCTAATTAGTTGAGGGTGTTAATAGAAAAAAGAATGACCTTCCTGGGAAAAGAGGGAGTCCTGCTGGCAGATTGCCTTTGGATCTTGAGCTTCAACATCAGTTCTTCTCTGGGTCTCCAGCCTGCTGGCCTCCTCTGCAGATCTTGAACTCACCAACCTTCACAATCAATGAGCCAGTTCCTTGGAGTAAATCTCTCTCTCTCTCTGCCCCTCCCTGGCAGCAGTGGGGTTCTGTCACACAGCAAGCAGTAAGGAGCTTTTGTCCATTTACCTGCAATGCTTGGAAAGCTGTTCCTTTCTTTCAATTGCCACAGACTCAGATTGGACTTGGAGAAGGCAATGGCACCCCACTCTAGGTCGGACTTAGCAGCAGCAGCAGATTGGACTTTGTCCTTAGGAACTGCTGAGAGTGTGTCTTGCCTCATCCCCCCTGCTCCTTCCCATCCAGCAGAAGGCTCTGTTTGGCTCTGCCTGCCCCGGGAGCTAAGTGAAGGAAGTGCAGGTGTGAACTAGGCAAGCTCCCAGATGGAAATGCTGGCCTGGGCAGGTTCAATCACAGGTGGGGCTACATGGGGAGATCTTGTTGAATCTTGTCTACTTGCTGCTGCTGCTGCTAAGTCGCTTCAGTCGTGTCCGACTCTGTGCCCCATAGGCGGCAGCCCACCAGGCTGCGCCGTCCCTGGGATTCTCCAAGCAAGAACACTGGAGTGGGTTGCCATTTCCTTCTCCAATGCATGAAAGTGAAAAGTGAAAGTGAAGTCACTCAGTTGTGTCCAACTCTTCTCGACCCCATGGACTGCAGCCCACCAGGCTCCTCCATCCATGAGATTTTCCAGGCAAGAATACTGGAGTGAGGTGCCATCGCCTTCTCTGCTACTTGCTGATAAGCATCTGGAAATGATCGGCCTTTGCAGGGTGCGATGGGGAGACCAAGAATTTGGCTTATGGACTGGAGACTTTGGGACTTCTCTGCCCATTGTGAGTGAGGCACCGGTGTACTAGGGAATAGCCCAGCTCCACGGGCTGGACCCAAACTGCGAGGGCGAGGACATTCAGACGTGAGGCAGTTGGATCTTGGAGTGGCCCTGAAGTTCAGAGTCTGGGGTTCCCCCCCTAGGGGTGTTACTCAGCCCCATGGCACTGGCGAAGGAGACTGTCAGGTCAGGCTCGAGGGCTAGAGGGACCAGCCATGGCCGTGGGGGGCTGGAGGCGGCCAGGGCAGGGGAAACAGTTGTCCCGGTATCACGTAGACTTTCTTAAATTAGCCGTGGGGAGAGGAAATAGGAAAGGAGAGCCAGAAAGTCAGCAGTCAGACTTTTCCATACCATCTGTGATGGGAAGCAGAAGGCTGCCAAGAGAAAGCATGTGCTGGGGCTAATTGGTGGAGCTTGAAAGCAGAAGTAACATGCCATCCTGCTAAACCAGGAGGCTTTGCTTTTCTTTTTCCTTCCTTCCTTCCTTCTCCCCTCCCCCCTCCCTTTCCTCTTTTCTTTCTGTTTTAAACACATAGCACTATAGAGCCTCAAAGGAATAGTCCTACTAAGAAAATATAGATCTAGCATTTGGGGATCTAGGAAAGGAAGCGTGTAAGCTAAAGAGCCAAGATTAAACCAAGCCACAGTGGATGGTTCTGTGCAAGGCAATGCTAGCTTTGAGTGTAGGAGTTCAATTTTTTTAAAATCTTGCCACAAGTTGGATTTCTAATTTGCAGCACCATTTTAAGGGATGTCGTTCTTCAGAGAAGAGAATCACTAGTGGGTCATTTTTTGTGTTGTTTAGTTGCTAAGTTGTGTCTGACTTTTGTGACCCCATGGACAGCAGCCCGCCACGCTCCTCTGTCCACGGGATGTCCCAGGCAAGAATACTGGAGTGGGTTGCCATTTCCTCCTCCAGGGGATCTTCCAAACCTTGAGATTGACCCCACGTCTCCTGCACTGGCAGGTGGGTTCTTTACCCCTGAGCCACCAGGGAAGTCTTATTGCCTGATTACATGCCTTAATTTCTTACTTTATTTTTATTTATTTTTAGTTTAAAAATGTTTTAAATGAATTTTTACTGGAGTATAGGTGCTTTACAATGTTGTGTTATTTTCTACTGTACAGCAAAGTGGATCATTTATACACATACCTGTATCCCCTTGGGTTTGAATTTCCTTCCCATTTAGGTCACCATAGGGGCATTGAATAGGGTTCCCTGTGCCAGACAGTAGGTTCTCACTAGTCATCTATTTTATCAATAGTGTATATATGTCAATCCCAGGCTCCCAATTCATCCCCCCTCCAGTTTCCTCTCTTGGCATCCACATATTTGTTCTCCATGTCTGTGTCTCTGTTTCTCTTTTGCAAGTAAGATCATCTATACCGTGTAACTCAACTCCATGTACACGTGCTGATGTATGATCTTTGTTTTTCTCTTTCTGGCTTACTTCACTCTGTATGACAGTCTCTGGGTCCATTTCTTACTTTTTATTATTACTCGTGTTGATGAAGAGTTAAACTGTGGGGCCTGTGATGCCGTGTCCTGGTGGAGTGAGCCCCCCATGTCTTGGAGGAATTAAGGAGTCACTAAATGAGTGCGTGACACTGTTAACCTTATGCAGGTACCTCCAGGGCCACGGAAAGCCTTGCCCTTCTCAAGGGGCGGAGCAGCTCCATCTTTCCCCCAGCAGATGGGGGACCCGAGGCTCTGAGGAGCTGTAGGGCCTGAACTCATTGTCATTCAGTAGTTTGCAGAGCCAGCATCTTAGTTGGCTTGTGTGACTCAGAAAACTGTTCTCCTTCTGCCACATCAACTGTTTCCTGCTTCCTTCTCACAAATACTCAGGGGGGTTGGCCTGAAGGTGGAGAATATGGACCCTGATTCACTTTTAGTTGTGCCCAGCTCTTGCGACCCCACAGCCTGTATGCAGCCCACCAGACTCCTCTGTCCATGGAATTCTCCAGGCAAGAATACTGGAATGGGTTGCCTTCCCCTTCTCCAGGCAAGTATACTGGAATGGGTTGCCTTTCCCTTCTCCAGAGTGTCTCCTTGACCCAGAGATCAAACCCACATCTCCTGCATTCCAAGCAGATTCTTTACCCTCTGAGCCACCAGGGAAGCCCCATTCATTCCCCAGCCTCCTGCCTGTACATTCAGGAGTCGCTGCCCTAGGCTGATGCCCGGTGATGTTACGGCCAAGCCCAGCATCACCCGGTATGTGCCTTTAAGCACCGCGTAGCCATGCATGCCCATTCTCCCCTGGTGCCTGTGATCTCACCACAGGTAGCCTGGCGGCCTGGCTCGTGCACCCTCCCCTACCACCTTCAGGGATTGCCCTTCATCTCACTCTTTCTTCCACTGGTGCACACTTAACCGAGTGACCCGAGGACACATGAGCCTGTCAGTGTGCACTGGCAGGGGTCCCAGCGGGCATCTTTCCTTCCATCAGCATAATGCTCAAAGGGGCGTCCTCAAAGGGCCTCTCCAATGTTGGCAGAATGAGAACACTCTGCTTTTTTCCTCTGGTTGAACTGATCACTTTGCAGCTCTCTGTTGGGTGTTATAACTTCGGCTTATGTGGAATTGCTGCCCCGGGAGCTGGAGACGGCTGGCTCTCTCACTCCTGACAATTGCACCACTAACTGATGTCTGTGTCAGCAGTGCAGACTCCTGAGACTTTACATTAACAGAGAACATTGATTTCTATGACACGAAGACACCAAGGAACACTATAGTTCTACCTGTGGAAGGGAATAAGTGCTGGACTGAGCATCAGAAAACCTAGGTTCAGGATCCAGCTGCTGGACCTTGGAAGCTCCGCATCCCTTGGTCACCCTCAGAGCCTTCACGTGCGTGATGGAGACACGCTGTGTCAGTTCCTCGCGAGGAGTGAGAAGGCGGTCAGGACGTGAGAGCGTACTGCCCTGTCTGAAAGAGCAGGCAGATGCCAGACATCAAAGGTTAAAAACACGTTCTTCATTGTTTCTCCTCCAGATGTGCAGGCTCGCAGCTCTTGCTGGGCCAAGAGAAAGTGTGGGTTGTGGACTACATAAGGCCCCAAGGGCAACCTGGAGATTTTTATGCTCTTACCACATCTCATTTCCTTAAGCATTACTAACGAGAGCATAAAGGCCGATAGAACGGGCTTCCCCGGGTGGCACAGTAGTAAACAATCTGCCTGCCAACATAGGAGATGCAAGAGATGCAGGTTCAATCCCTGGGTCAGGAAGATTCAGTGGAGTAGGAAGTGGCAGCCATTCCGGTATTCCTGCCTGGGAAATCCCCTGGACAGAGGAGCCTGATGGGCTATAGTCCGGGGTGGGGGGGGTCACACAGAGTCGGACACAACTGAGTGACTGAGCATACCCCATACAAGGGCTGATAGAATTGTGTTTCTCTTCAAATGGGTAAAGGGAGGGCCAAGATGACTGCATGTCTTACCGTTATTTTACCTATGCCATTTCCTCCTCCCTCCTTCCTTCCTTCTTGTGATGCACTCATCCACGCATCCATCCACTGACACTTGCATCCGTGGGTTCAGCTTTCACTGACCACCTGTTATGGGGGCTTCCCTTGCGGCTGTGACAGTAAAGAGTCTGCCTGCAATGTGGGAGACCCAGGTTCGATCCCTGGATTGGGAAGATCCCCTGGAGAAGGGAATGGCTACCCACTCCAGTATTCTCACCTGGAGAATCCCATGGACAGAGCAGCCTGGTGGGCTATGGTCCCTGGGGTTTCAAAGAGTCAGACACGACTGACACTCACTTTCATACTGTTGAGTAGGGTCACAGCTTCTGCTCTTCGGTTGCTTACTGTAGTGAGAGAGACAAACGAGGAAACACAGGGTTAAACTGTTATCTGACCAAGTTCTGAAACTGATCAAGCAGCCTCCTCTCCCTTCTTCCCTCCCTCTTTCCTTCTTTCCATCCCTTCACTCTTTGCATACAGCAGGGTGCTCTGGGGAACTGCCTGACGACTTTTTCTTTTTTTCTAAGAAACACCAATATAGGAAGAAACCGCTCTTTTTGAAGCTGCCTGTAATGTTTCTTTTCCTCTGGAGACAGAGGGCAGACGTTTTCATTAATCGCAGAGTAACACTTTAATGGACTTTTTGGTTATGAAACACATAAATCCCACGTCATCTTCTGCAATAGAGATGTTTAAGACAACAAGAATCTAAATGTTTTACATAATTAAAATGTCTTCACTGGAGGGCAGAATTGTAAGTCTCAGATGATTTTCCTTTAGAAACAACATTTTTTTTTCTTCTATAGAAGCCTCAGAGCTGGGCTCCAAGTTGTAATAAGACGTGGTCTTTTGGAAGCTGAGTAGAACACAGTGAGAGAATAAATTTCTGTTGTTTGAAGCCAGCATATTTGTGGTCATTTGTTATGGCAGTTCTAAGACACTAATGTTCGGTTGACCACAAATTTTCTTCAGGTTTTCTCGTACCATCTTATGGAAAAACCCGAATGAATTTTTTGGCTAATCCAATACATCAGTACAAACACACATACACCAGAAAATGCAGAGAGGGAACTGTAAATAGGGAGAAATACTGATGTATAGCTCTTCACCAGTTCTTGAAATTTAGAACACAAAAAATTTCACATGCACAGAAAGATAATGTCTCCACTACATGAGGGAGAGAGACTGGAAGGGATTTCTCCTCTATTTCTCTCTTCTCTCATTTCATCTAAAAGGGTCAGGGAGAGGCTGGTGGATTCATGCGGTTGCTTTAAGCCGTTGTCCCATTTTTATTCCCTCCAAGCTCATCCGTTCCTCTCAGTCACAGAAAGGACTCGCCAAGCAGAGCCTGACATTTTCCAGTTCTTGGGTCTGCGCCTGCAACAACCCTCAGCCGCCAGGCTAACGACTCCCCAAGAAGTCAGCGCAGGATTCCTTTGCCGGCCAGGATGCGGCATGCCCTCCCTTCCCTGGAGACAGTGGAGACAGTGCCATCTCGGGCTCAGTGTTAGCGGGTGAATATTCAGCGGGCAGAACCCTGAATACCCTAGTGGCTACAGGGGAGTCCAGACCAAGGTGGCCCCCTTAGCTCGATATAGCTGAACTTAAAGAAAGGTTAGTGATGGCGATAGAGCTGCTCTGTTTACTGGCCCCAATTTAAGCTTATCTGGAGCCCAAGCGAGTGTCCCAGTAAGAAAGTTCCCTTATCCACCAAAGGTCCAAGGTTCGATGGCGGGGAGCATGGCCCTGGTGTGGCTGGTCCTGAACACACTGGACTTGGCACAGCGTCAGTGGGAGAAACTCCATGCTTGGTCTCCATCCTCATCTTTTCTTCCCTGACTTTCTGACCTCTCTGTCTGACCCCACAGCTTTTCTGGCCAGTTTTACATCTTAATAATGGTCTTACTTAGAAGTTTTTTTTTGTTTTTTTTTTTTGTTTTTTTTTTTGTTTTGTTTTGTTTTGTTTTAAGTCGAGTCTAATAGCAAAGCTTTTGCATCTCCAGTTTAAGGCTTTTCGCCTGGAAGCCTGGAGCAGGGAGAGGAGCCTCGAGGGCTGTGCCCCTCGACTGCCTCATCCTCCATTTCACACCCATCTCCCACTCCTCTTGCTGGCTCGGGCTCTGGACCCCTCGATTCTGCTGTTCTGCACCCGATCTCCAAGTGATGCTCTAATGCTCTCAGGCAAAGATTCTAGGACCCTGACTGCCCCCAGCTAGGACGCCCCAGTTTGTGGGTCATCTTTGCTTTCTTGCTTTCTTTCACTTTCCATAAAGATACCATTGTCGAGTGCTCGAAGAGGGGAAAGCTATAGTCCCTAGTTACACTGAGCGTAAAAGGTTTGTGGAAGGAAGTGACATGCTGTCTACACTGAGATGACTTAGGGGTTCAAGCCTCATCTTTATTAGATTATTTGTGAATTTAAATCCTCAAGTTAATCCAGTCTCATGCCTGGTAAAAAATATTTAAAAATCAGTTACATTGGTTTGACATCATAGGAATTAAAACATATGAATGGAGTTTGTATTTATTTTCTCCTTACAGGTAATCACGCTGTTAATATAGAAATTTTAGCCTTTATGAGCTGGGCAGCTGGAAACATGCACCTCCCAACATATCAAGGAAATTTAAACTGGAATCCCTTCAAAACAACTTCAGTTTTAATATAAAGAATATAATACACATTACCTGAAAATAATATACATTTGATATAGTTATACCTCTGAAATATTTGAATAAGCAAATGTGATTGTGAATAAGCTGACTTTTTGAGATGGTTTTACCATGAAAATGCATATCACAAACACACTGTGCCTTTGTGACTACTGCTTAAAAAAGCTAATATTTGTAATTTTCCTACTTCATACCCCATGAATTATATGGCAATAATGGCACAGGGTCGGGGAAAAATTAGAAGCCCCAAAGAGATGAAGTCTGTTGCTGGGCCGTGAGTATTTGGGAGTATTTATCCTCTGCAAAGAATGATACTCCTCATGTTCTGCACATAACAGTAAATCGTATTTCAAATTCTGCAGTGAATGAACTTATCAGCAGTCTCTGCCCATGTTGTTCGTTGCCTCTGACGGTTCTATCCCCCAGCTGGTGTTGGTTTCTCCCTGCCGAGTGGGGAGATCATTAATCCTGTGTGTTCTCTTACTCCATGTGGCTTTTTTTTTCCCCTTGACTGAGATTTTAGAACAGATTGTGGCTGTTTCCACTGACCTTTGAGAATTTGTCATGTGTCCTGTTTTAACAGGTTGTGTAGAGGCCAATTGCTTGAGTATAACTGGGGTCACGGGCAGAAATTCTGTCACTGGTGGGGGAGCCTTGATTTTGTCATCCTTCTCCATGTCAAAATAGGGGCAGGACTGCCCACGGAAGCGTTCATTATGAAGCGTCTCAAGAGATGCTCTGACACCATCCTGATTGGTGATTCTTCTCCAGGCCTGGTGACGTCACCTCCTCTTGCCTCCTGAGCTGCACTGATAAGGCAGTGGAGTTGTTGCTGTTTAGTCACTAAGTATCATTCAACAATTTTGTGACCCCATGGACTGTAGCCCACCAGGCTCCTCTGTCCATGAGATTTCTCTTTTGTGACCCCATGAACTGTAGCCAGTCAAGCTCCTCTGTCCATGGGATTTCCCAGGCAAGAGTACTAGAGCGGGTTGCCATTTCCTCCTCCAAGGGATCTTCCCTACCCAGGGATCAAACCTGAGTTCTTCACCACTGGCCACTTGGGAAGCTCAAGGCAATGGAGACTGAGGAGGGACTTCCTGAAGGCACAGCTACCCCAAGACCTCTGGAGTTGAACTTTTTTGTGGGCAGTTCTCTGCTTACAGAGAGAGAAAGAGTTGTCTCTGCCCCAGAAGGGTGAAGAAGAGTGAGACTTACCTAGTGAAGATGGGTGTTTAGAGACATCAGTTCTTGCTGAATGAATGATGTGCAAAGCCAGACAATCCGCTTTAGGTTACTAAACCCTTCCTTATCCTTGGCTGGTTGTTTGTTTCTTTCTGAATGATCTAGCACATTATCTAAACTGCAGACTTTATATGAAGTTTCCATTTTCTCTCATAAAAAGGCCTTTGCTTTAGTCGTGGTTGTTCAGTAGCTAAGTCATGTCTGACTCTTTGAGACCCCATAAACTACAGCGTGCCAGGCTTTCCTGTCCTTCACAATCTCATGGAGTTTGCTGAAACTCATGACCACTGAGTCAGTGATGCCATCCAACCATCTCATCCTCTGTCATCCCCTTCTCCTCTTGCCTTTAATCTTTCCCAGCATCAGGGTCTTTTCCAAAGAGTTGGCTCTTCGAGATAGGTGGCCTGAGTATTGGAGCTTCAGCTTCAGCATCAGTCCTTTCAATGAATAGTCAGGGCTGATGTCCTTTAGGATTGACTGGTTTGATGTCCTTGCTGTCCAAGGGAAATAATTATTTAAAAGTGGCAAGTGTGCCTGGTTATTGAGTGTTTACATGACTTCTCATTCTGCATTAAAGCTCTTTGTAGGATTCAAAGCAAGTGATGACAGACCCACAGAGAAAAAGGCTGTCTGCATCTATCAGACTTAATCCCCTATGAAAATGCATCTCTTTCACATTCCACTGACCACAAAGCCTGTGAGGTGACCTGCTGGCAGCCCATGTGAAAGCTCCTTTAAATCCCCATTCTGCCCACATTGGATACAGGCACCAAATGAAGAGGACGCTTTTCCATCATTATAAATTCCTGCCGAACCCTGCTCCTGTTCTCAATCATGGCAGCAAACAAGACATTGCTGCTCATCCTCTGATTTCCATCCTTTCTTCTTTCTCTTTTTTTGATTTGATGTGAAGCACTGTGTGGTCTCTGGGGGCAAACTTGGCTTCTCTTGGTAACAGTCTTGGTCCTATGCTTGCTGTACCTTCAGGTCACTTAAGCATACATCATTCTGGTCATTTTGAGCCCAAGATCTCCCCAATCCAGTTCTGTCCCCAGTAATTCTACCAGGTTCAGTCCAACCCTTTGGAAAGAGACAAAAGACCCAACAAATAAGGCTACTAGTGATAGAAAGTTCACAATTTAAAAAAGCGTTGCTAATGCATTGGAAACAATCCAATAATGTATATGGAAGCACTTGTTTACTGTTGATTTCTATGCACTTTCAAAAATACTGTTGTTACTGACGGAGGCAATGCTGGTGGTCTTTAGCTGTAGCATGGAGTTCTACCCAAACAAGGGGCACCAAGCCCAAGAGGCAGAGTTGGGGTTTTCATCATGACCCCTGAACTCAGAAGGAGCATTTGGCTCATGGAGGTGGCAAGTCCTCCTTCAGCATTTTCTGAGCTCCTGGACAGGTTTAGGGGTGATGGCTATGGAGACAACCAGATATACAAAGAGGCTGAGATCATAGGCCATCTATTTTCATGGGGAGAAATAGGCAAGTACCTAAGAAAGAGATTCTCAGGGAATCTCCCTGAGCCTTTGAAGGTGAACTGATTGGACCTCCTTTGTCTCTAGCTTTCCCCTTCTAGAAGCTCCCACCAAGGGAGCCCTCCAGCTGTGAGTTCCTTGCCATTCTTATGCCCAACAGGAATAGTCAGCTCTCAGCCCATCGGATCCTCCTAATTCTGCTAGCGCTTGGGCCTCATCTTCATCTATAAAATGGATGGTTATACTCCCAGTGTGAAGGTCTTTCCTACTTCTACAGTTTTGAGCCTGAGAAACTAAGGTGGTTGGGACAGGGATAAAGGTGAAATTTTTTTCCTTCTTCCCATGTGTAGAAAGATGCGTTACAAGTGCAGATATGTTTAAGACTTTTCAAGTCAGAGACCATATATCCCTCATCCTCATTTTTAAAAAGTGGAAGTGTGTGTGGGTTCAGTTGCTTAATCATTTCCGACTCTTTGTGACCCCATAGATTGTAGCCCACCAGGCTCCTCTGTCCATGGAATTTTCCAGGTAAAAATACTGGAGTGGGTTGCCATTTCCTAAGGGGATGAGATATCCCCCTGTGGCTCAGTGGTAAAAAATCTACCTGCAGTGTAGAAGATGTGGGTTCAGTCCTTGGGTTGGGAAGATCCCCAGGATAAGGAAATGGTAACCCACTCCAGTATTCTTATAATCCCATGGACAGAGGAGCCTGGCAGGCTACAGTCCATGGGGTCAAAAGAGCTGGACATGATTGAGGGACTAAACACACACATACTCCAAAGGATCTTCTTGACCCAGGGATCGAACCCATGTCTCCTGTGTTCCCTGCCTTGGCAGGCATATTCTTTACCACTGAGTCACCTGGGAAGCCCCCAATAAGTGGCAGAGCTGGAATCAAATCCAAGTGCAGACATCCGAGGCAGTCCTTTGGTACAATCTATTGTATTTGTGTAAATCCTTAGCCAAAAAAATGTATGTAAGTCAAGTGCCAATCAAAACTAAGATTTGGAAGCATCAGGAATACCCAGTGATTTATATCCCTGGCTGCTGCCTTGTCAGGAGAAGCTTTTATTGCTGTGGGTGGTGATAGACAATGAACATCTCTGTTTACAGCTCACTGGGGGCGTTTGAACCTGTTCCTTCTGTCTCTCGGTGTCTTCACAGCTCCTCCCTCCCTCCATCGAGACCTCAGTGCAAATATTGAGATACAGTCATCTCTGAGTATCTTGAGGGTTTGGCACCAGGACAACTCCCCCACCTATGGTTACCAAAAATCCAAGGATGCTCAAGTCCTTATATAAAATGGCTGTTTGCATATATCCTATCTACACCCTCTGGCATGCTTTAAATCACCTCTAAATCACTTATAATACCTAGTACAATGTAAATGCTAGGCCGATAGTTGCTGACTTACAGCAAATGCAAGTTTTGCTTTTTGAAACTTTCTGGATTTTAAAAAAAAATATTTTTGATCTGCAGTCGGTTAGATCTGCAGATGCCAAACCTGTGGATACAGGGAACTTCTCAGAGTGGACCTCTGTACAGCTCCCAGTGAATTCCTTCTCAGCTCCAAATTCACCCTTGAGCGCCTGCTCTGTGAGGATACCCTGGACTCTGAAAGCGTTTTTCCTTGCAGCGGTTTGATGCCAAGTTCTGTCAGGAGCGGGCACTGGAGGCTTCTCTCTCTGGTCCCAGAGCTGCTGTGGTTTTGTTTTCCCTTTCTCTGCTGGCGTGTGTCCAGCAATGCGTGTGCAGGGCGTACAGATCCTTGGGGAGCTCGAAGCTCTGGGCCTGGCCCGGCGGCCACCTCCCTGTGCCCCACACCCCCACACAGACAACGTCCACTCCAGTCTGTGCGCTGCCCACCGATGGCACTGCAGTCTGTCTCCTGACCTCCCTCTGCACGCCCACCTGCTGGCCTCGTGCCTGGCAGGCTTTCCTCAGCTCTGGGCTCCTGCCCAGCACACTTTCTCCAAGGCTGGACACGTGCCCCAGGTGGGGCTCCTGCAGCGTCACTTTCTGCAGCACTTGACTCCTGCAGCCCTGCCGCTTCCTCCAGCTCGGGGCTTCCTAGAGCCTCCTGCTCGGTGCCCCTTGCAGCAGGGCTCCCCCCAGCCAGCAGCTCCCTCGGCCTCCCAGGGGGCAGATATCCAGCCCCTCCAGCAGCGACTCCCCTACCAGCCCGTGAACTGCAGCCCTGACCTCTCCAAGGACGTCCAGCTCTCAGCCCCGGAGCTGGGCTCACCCTCAGGTGGTCCACCTCGGCCCTGGGGGGAGTGTATGCTCCTTATGGCCACTGCTTCTGTTTCCTTTAGAATTCTCTTTAACTCTCCCAGCCAGTGCCCACTGCCTGTCAATCCCAGGTTAATAAGTCTTTATCTTTCCCTTTCCTTGTTCAGGATACTGTGTGGCTTTTGTTTCCTAACCCTGATTGCAGGCCTCTCAAGCTCAGCGCTGGTGACACTTGAGGATGCAGCATCCTTGGCTGTGTGAGGCTTTCCTGTGGATTATTAGGTATTTGGCAGCATCCCTGGCCCCCACCCACCACCTGCCAGTAGCACTTGACAGGTGTAACAATAAACAGTGTTTCCAGACACTGGGACCTGTCCCTTGGAGAGGCTCAATCGCCCCTGACCTGGAGCCAATGCGGGTCTCGAACCTCCCCTTGTCATCTTGGCTTATCCTATTTCCATTTTATTTCTCTCCACGGCACCATTCACCATGTAGCAGTGCATTTACTATATGTGGATTCTTTGCTCTAAGCCTTTCTGGGAAGAACGTAAAGGACATGAAGGTGCAGGCTTTGCTCTGTTTCCTGGTGTCGCTCTTGCACCTGGAATACTGGTGCATCGAAGCTACTCAGTAGGTGGGAATGAACGAATGAATGAATGAATGAGTGGCTGTGAGGAGACAAGTTTGGAGTGGCAGGAGAAGAGTACAAAGCCCTGAAAAGAAAGGATGAGAGGTAAAGAGAGCTGGAGGGAGAATCCAGAGGCAAGGAGATGCTGCCTAAGGAGGGATGGCGGGCAATGAGGCAGCCGGTGGCCCACAGGGCACGTGGGTCAGAAAGATGCCATTTGGGATTTTACTGAGCTTTGCCGCCTGCAAAAGTTTCCCTTGTGGCTCAGCTGGTAAAGACTCCGCCTGCAATGCCGGAGACCTGGGCTCGATCCCTGGGTTGGAAAGATCCCCTGGAGAAGGGAACGGCTACCTACTCCAGTGTTCTGGCCTGGAGAATTCCATGGACTCTACAGTCCACGGGGTCACAAAGAGTCGGACACTACTGAGTGACTTTCCCTTTCACACTTGCCAGCTGCAGACATCAGAACCTTCTCTTTAAAAAAAAAGTCTGTATTGAATTTGTTACAACAATGTTCTATTTAAATTTTGTTTTTTGGCATGTGGGATCTTAGCTCTTCTGTCAGGGTTCTAACCTGTACCCCCTGCATTGGAATTTGAAGTCTTTTTTTTTTAAATTTTACTTTAGAGTACAGTATTGGCTTTGGCACATATTGACACAAATCTCTCTACCTACTCCAGTGTTCTGGCCTGGAGAATTCCATGGACTCTACAGTCCACGGGGTCACAAAGAGTCGGACACTACTGAGTGACTTTCCCTTTCACACTTGCCAGCTGCAGACATCAGAACCTTCTCTTTAAAAAAAAAGTCTGTATTGAATTTGTTACAACAATGTTCTATTTAAATTTTGTTTTTTGGCATGTGGGATCTTAGCTCTTCTGTCAGGGTTCTAACCTGTACCCCCTGCATTGGAATTTGAAGTCTTTTTTTTTTAAATTTTACTTTAGAGTACAGTATTGGCTTTGGCACATATTGACACAAATCTCCCACGGGTGTACATGAGCTCCCAAACATGAACCCCCCTCCCACCTCCCACCCCACATCATCCCTCCGGATCATCCTTGTGCTCCAGCCCCAAGCATCCTGCATCCTGCTGGAATTTGAAGTCTTAACCACTGGACCACCAGGGTAGTCCCCCAGAACCCACCTCTCTTTAACGAATCTTCTGAAGTATATGTTCCTCCATATACTGTGGAGTGAGGCTTTTCCTTCAGGGCATGAAGGTGAATTCTATGTCCTGCCCACGACTGGCGCTTGTTGAAGGCAGACCCTCCCAGCAGCACCCAGTGCAATCTGGGTGACCCGGATGCACACGTCTGCCCACCAGGGCTCTGAGTCACGGCAGCGCCCGTGACACTAGGGCCCGTTCTCACCTCGGTGTTCTTTAAGATTCACATTCTCCCCGAGGAAGCCTGAGGACCCCAAGAGGCTGGGGACAGAGGTGCCGCTCATTGCACGGGTGTGAGGCATAGAGCAAAGCGCTAATGAACAGAGACCAAACTGGCTCGCTTAGCAGTTATTTTGAGAAAAGAACGATTTTGCTTTTGCTCAACTGGTCCATTTGTTTACATTAAATGAGATAGTAGTGGATGTGATAGTGTTTGCCAAAGTGCAGGGCTTCATAAGACTGGGGGAGTGATCCTGTTACTGTGAGAGGAATCTTGCACTTCATTGTTAACAAGGCTTTGAAAGGGAGCACAGCAAAGTGTTTGTTGGGGAAATTTCTGCCCTGTTTGCTAACGATTGCTTTAAAGTAAACTGGGGCCATCAGAAAACTAAGATCATGGCATCCAGTCCCATCACTTTATGGCAAATAGATGGGGAAACAATGAGAGACTTTATTTTGGGGAGGGGGCTCAAAATCACTGGAGTTGGTGGCTGCAGCCATGAAAATAAAAGGCGCTTACTCCTTGGAAAAGTTATGACCAACCTAGACAGCATAGTAAAAAGCAGAGACATTACTTTGCTAGCAAAGGTCTGTCTAGTCAAAGATATGGTTTCTCCAGTAATCATGTATAGATGTGAGAGTTGGACTATAAAGAAAGCTGAGCACTGAAGAATTCATGCTTTTGAACTGTGCTGTTGGAGAAGACTCTTGAGAGTCCCTTGGACTGCAAGGAGATCCAACCAGCCCATCCTGAAGGAAATCAGTCCTGGGTGTTCCTTGGAAGGGATGATGCTGAAGCTGAAACTCCAATACTTTGGTCACCTGGTGCAAAGAACTGACTTATTTGAAAAGACCGTGTTGCTGGGAAAGATTAAAGGCAGGAGGAGAAGGGGATGACAGAGGATGAGATGGTTGGATGGCATCACCGACTCAATGGACATGAGTTTGAGTAAACTCCGGGAGTTGGTGCTGGTGTGCTGTAGTCCATGGGGTCACGAAGAGTTGGACAGCACTGAGCGACTGAACTGAACTGAACTGAGGGTCGTCAGCCAGTCCTCCTCCTATCTTCCAAAGTGGGGGCGCCACTGTCCCAGTTTCTCCTAGATACCCACTCCAGTTGAACTGGAGAGATCCCTGGGGTTGAAGAAGCGTCTCTCTACTGTGACTCGCCCAAAGTAGCCTTCTCAAGTGCATGTGGCAACAACACAGAGATGCAGGACATTGGGAAGGAGAGACGGGATAAGCTGACTCTTTCAGCGCTCTGTGATGTAAACACATACCTCCTAGCTCACTAACTGCACATTTTCTGGCGACTTTTGTGACATTTTCCTGCTCTGCTGGAGAAACAGCAGGTCTTGTGAACAAACACAGATCAAAAATGGATGTTTTATGTTCAGAAAGGAAAAGAGTGAAATGAAATCCCTCACCATAATGTGGATCTCCAATTACTTTTATGAAGTATGAATTTCACTAATGGGAAAGCTACTTAGATGGAAAAGAAAAAGCTTGTGAAAGAAAATAAATGTTTATTTATTCTTTGTCATCTTCTCCAGATTTCCAAGCCAGTCCATTACATCATCTCCATAGCACTAAACCACACAAGTCTCTCCAGATGCATTTTCTTGAAGCTTTGCATCTCAAAACAATTTCATCCCCAAAATTCCATCAATAAGAATTAAGTAGTGATGTCAGTCTGGGTTTTACAGCCTTCCATGGATAGCCTGAGATTTCACCCACTTACTAGAACTTCCTGAACCTCCATCATAGTAAAATGAGTAAAATGTCCATGTCATTATACAATAGAGAAGGTGGTAAGTAGTGTAATGTGTGAACAAGAGAGAATAGACCAAGCCCTGGTAGCTCAGATGGTAAAGAATCTGCTCACCATGCCGGAGACATGGGTTTGATCTCTGGGTCAGGAAGATCCCCTGGAGAAGGAAGTGACAACCCCCTTGAGTATTCTTGCCTGGAGAATTCCATTGACAGAGGAGCTGGTGGGCTACAGTCCATGGGGTCGTGCAGAATCAGACTCAGCTGAGTGACTAACACCGTACATAGAAGTACTCAATAAATGGTGGTGATTATTGACATCATTATTATGCTTCAGTGTTCAGATGCGTATTTTTTTGTCTTGTACCTGCAGTCAGGTAGGACCAGCAGGCAACATAAGTAGCCCTGGGAGAAGACCGTAGAGGCCAAACCGCTGAGCCATTAACTCAGTCTCCAGGAAAAGAGCACGTCAGTTAAGAGAAGGTTTATCAGATGCCCACCCCCTGCCTTGCAGTAAAAATACGTTTCGAGTGTTTCCTGTGTGTGCTGGACATCATTGGTGGAGAGGGGCAGATCGAGGTGGCACACACTTTCACAGGGGCTGATTTTGCAGGTCCTGGATTTTATTGAAATCTTGTAAACAGCTTACTACATCAGGTGGGACTAGATGCTTGCTATGAATTTCAGGATATTTTAGCCATGGGTTCACTTTGTAGGTTGAGGGTAATAAGGAACATAATTTGTTATTTCTCTCCTATTCTTTTCTCCAAAGATACAGCCATTTTTCCTGGTCCCCTTTTTTCAATGACCGCTATGTCAGGATCTACATTCATGGTATCCAAACAACTGACTTCATGAAGCAACTTCATGAATCAAATCTTGGTTGATTGAGGGGGTTGTTAAGCAAACATTGCAGAAAAATCTCTTTAGGCTGTGAGAAGTAACCAAAGTCTTGTTTCTGTGTGTGTAGCTCATGAACTCAACCTGAGAAAAATCCTAGAGGAAAGAATAATTTTTTCTTCTGAAACTGGTCTCTGCCTTATCAGGCTGGACTACTGGTTCTGCACGTGTAAGGAAAGAAAATTCTCAGCGTAGTAGACGTATTCTTATGGTCTGTTGACAATTATTAATAAGAAATTATTGAGAAGATTTACCTGGTTGGAGATGATGGGATAGTTCACTCGCTGGACAGTGACTGGGGTTGTCTCCAAGTTGCTGGAGTGGGCCGCTTTATTCTGTGCTCAGCTCACAGAAATATGTCTTGCACTCAGCTGCCCTCTGTTGGCTGGAATATGGATCCTTTTCTTCAACAGTGTCTTCCCTGAGGATAAAAGAATATGTTCACAAATACTCATCTGGTGCCTTTTGTGCATGCAGACTGAGATGGAGGATTTTAAATTAACACATTTTTTATGAACTGTATCCTCTATTTCTTATCTCCTTATTTTGTCTAGTTCTCTTCTTAACACTTATCCATTATATGGATATACTTTGCCCTTTGTCTTCCTGACTAAGTAAGTAAACTTACTTAGTAAGCTTCAAGAAATCAGGGACTTCATTTGCTTTATCTGTATCCTTGAGCCTAGAAGAATGCCTGGCACTTGGTGGCTGGTCTATATTTGTTGCTGTTTAGTTGCTAAGTCGTGTCAGACTCTTCGCCAGTTAGACTCCTCTGTCCATGGGGTCTCCCAGGCAAGAATACTGGGGTAGGTTGCCATTTCCTCTTCCAGGGCATCTTCTTGACCTCGGGACTGAACCCACACTTCCTGCTTGGCAGGCGGATTCTTTACCCCTGAGCCACCTGGGAAGCCCTTGGTCTATACACGGTAGTTGAATAAATGAGTGAGTACCAAGTCTATCTTAGAACCGGGTAATGTAATCAAAGATTAGTAACAAATGGTTCTGGCCTTTCAGGGCCTACAATCCAGTAGAATTGAACCACAATGAGGATGGTTTTAGGAAGAGCTGTCAGCACAACGAGCACATTGGAATTCAGAGGAGACAGGCTCCAGGAGGTTACTCATACTTAGCTTCAGTACTTGAGGAGCAGTCCTCAAGTGGAGGAAAGACTGGACCAGTTCAATAAGTTCCAAAGAACATATCAATTGGTAAAAGGTACAGGGAAATAATTTTGACTCAACAAGCATCTTAGGATCGTCTGAAGTCATCTTGGATGACCTTGACCATCATCAGAGACACTTAATCAGGGAACTAATTTTGACTCAGCAAGAATCTCAGTATCATCTGAAGTCATCTTGGCTGACCTTGACCGTCATCAGAGACACTTAACCATGGCTGAATTCCTCACCTGGCCCTGATGCCGCTTGGGATGGACCCCCGTGCTAGGCCAGGGAGCAGGAAAGCGACTCCACCCCTGACTCTGTTCAGACTGCGTGTTTCCATGTGCACATGCAAAGGGAAAGAGATTCTTATTAACAGATAGACAGGTTCTACTAAAAGGCTTCCTGTTCTTCCCCTCCTGCTCCCTCTCATTGTGGCCAGACTGCTGGGTGTGGAGGAGGATGGAGAAGCGGGCAGGGCGGGTGGATGAGGGCAGATCGAATGAACTGAGCAGAGAAAGGCTTTAAGGCCCCGTGGGGGCCAGTCTGGAGATGGCTTTCCTGGGAAGCCTTCACACACAAGGGAAGTCACATCGATCTGTCTGTGGGGCGCCTGCTAACATGAGGCACACGCATCTGAGAGACTGCCTGGTGTGAGGCATCAGGCTTGGGAATTTGAACTCCTCATCAACCCCTTTCAGTTTACCTCTGGTCCTGCGGGTGGGAGCCAATGCTTTCCCTTGTAGCAGGAAGGTGGGCTCAGCTGCACTTTCAGAAAAAGTGAAAAGAGAAAGTCGCTCAGTCGTTATTTGACTCTTTTCGATCCCATGGACCATAGAGTCCATGGAATTCTCCAGGCCAGAATACTGGAGTGGGCATCTGTTCCCTTCTCCAGGGGATCTTCCTAGCCCAGGAATCGAACCCAGGTCTCCCACATTGCAGGCGGATTCTTTACCAGTGCGTCACCAGGGGAAATGCATCTTTCCTTTTCTACCACAAAAGGCAGCCTCTTTACCTATACCCCTGGGAGGTTGACAACCATCTGCGAAGATTTGAAGATGTTCTGTTTCCGGTTAACTCTCTGATCTCCAGGCTTTTGGAGGAACGCAGAGTTCAGGAAGCGAGTGTAGACTACAGCGAGCTGGGCGATCTTTTATACAGGACTATGCTCAAAGAAGCAAATGGCAGGGAGCAGACAGAGCCCTTCTGCTAAAGCAAAACTACCGTCTCCTAGGCACTGCTCTGTTTTCAGGCTGCGAAGGACTCTGACACACAATTAAGAACACAGAACCGTTTCTATTCAGCTATAACACATTTTTTATGAACTGTATCCTCTATTTCTTATCTCCTTATTTTGTCTAGTTCTCTTCTTAACACTTATCCATTATATGGATATACTTTGCCCTTTGTCTTCCTGACTAAGTAAGTAAACTTACTTAGTAAGCTTCAAGAAATCAGGGACTTCATTTGCTTTATCTGTATCCTTGAGCCTAGAAGAATGCCTGGCACTTGGTGGCTGGTCTATATTTGTTGCTGTTTAGTTGCTAAGTCGTGTCAGACTCTTCGCCAGTTAGACTCCTCTGTCCATGGGGTCTCCCAGGCAAGAATACTGGGGTAGGTTGCCATTTCCTCTTCCAGGGCATCTTCTTGACCTCGGGACTGAACCCACACTTCCTGCTTGGCAGGCGGATTCTTTACCCCTGAGCCACCTGGGAAGCCCTTGGTCTATACACGGTAGTTGAATAAATGAGTGAGTACCAAGTCTATCTTAGAACCGGGTAATGTAATCAAAGATTAGTAACAAATGGTTCTGGCCTTTCAGGGCCTACAATCCAGTAGAATTGAACCCACAATGAGGATGGTTTTAGGAAGAGCTGTCAGCACAACGAGCACATTGGAATTCAGAGGAGACAGGCTCCAGGAGGTTACTCATACTTAGCTTCAGTACTTGAGGAGCAGTCCTCAAGTGGAGGAAAGACTGGACCAGTTCAATAAGTTCCAAAGAACATATCAATTGGTAAAAGGTACAGGGAAATAATTTTGACTCAACAAGCATCTTAGGATCGTCTGAAGTCATCTTGGATGACCTTGACCATCATCAGAGACACTTAATCAGGGAACTAATTTTGACTCAGCAAGAATCTCAGTATCATCTGAAGTCATCTTGGCTGACCTTGACCGTCATCAGAGACACTTAACCATGGCTGAATTCCTCACCTGGCCCTGATGCCGCTTGGGATGGACCCCCGTGCTAGGCCAGGGAGCAGGAAAGCGACTCCACCCCTGACTCTGTTCAGACTGCGTGTTTCCATGTGCACATGCAAAGGGAAAGAGATTCTTATTAACAGATAGACAGGTTCTACTAAAAGGCTTCCTGTTCTTCCCCTCCTGCTCCCTCTCATTGTGGCCAGACTGCTGGGTGTGGAGGAGGATGGAGAAGCGGGCAGGGCGGGTGGATGAGGGCAGATCGAATGAACTGAGCAGAGAAAGGCTTTAAGGCCCCGTGGGGGCCAGTCTGGAGATGGCTTTCCTGGGAAGCCTTCACACACAAGGGAAGTCACATCGATCTGTCTGTGGGGCGCCTGCTAACATGAGGCACACGCATCTGAGAGACTGCCTGGTGTGAGGCATCAGGCTTGGGAATTTGAACTCCTCATCAACCCCTTTCAGTTTACCTCTGGTCCTGCGGGTGGGAGCCAATGCTTTCCCTTGTAGCAGGAAGGTGGGCTCAGCTGCACTTTCAGAAAAAGTGAAAAGAGAAAGTCGCTCAGTCGTTATTTGACTCTTTTCGATCCCATGGACCATAGAGTCCATGGAATTCTCCAGGCCAGAATACTGGAGTGGGCATCTGTTCCCTTCTCCAGGGGATCTTCCTAGCCCAGGAATCGAACCCAGGTCTCCCACATTGCAGGCGGATTCTTTACCAGTGCGTCACCAGGGGAAATGCATCTTTCCTTTTCTACCACAAAAGGCAGCCTCTTTACCTATACCCCTGGGAGGTTGACAACCATCTGCGAAGATTTGAAGATGTTCTGTTTCCGGTTAACTCTCTGATCTCCAGGCTTTTGGAGGAACGCAGAGTTCAGGAAGCGAGTGTAGACTACAGCGAGCTGGGCGATCTTTTATACAGGACTATGCTCAAAGAAGCAAATGGCAGGGAGCAGACAGAGCCCTTCTGCTAAAGCAAAACTACCGTCTCCTAGGCACTGCTCTGTTTTCAGGCTGCGAAGGACTCTGACACACAATTAAGAACACAGAACCGTTTCTATTCAGCTAGCATCCTTCCTGCTGTTTCCGCACTTGTTCAGGGGACCCTGGGGACGTTCTGTCCTCGTGCTTAGGATCTCAGTTCTGAGCTATGGACACTACACTTCTTTTCCCCACCTCGGGTCCTAATGCATTTCCTTGACACGTGGAGAGACTGGAGAGGGCCATGTGGATGGACATACAGGGCAAGCATCAGCTCATCATGCTTGCAAAGATCTGATACTCTGCAAAGATTAATTATGGGCTCAGCCTTTTACGTGCTCCATCATTCAGCAGCCATCTCTGTTGCTCTGAGAAGTTAATACAAGTAATTAAAGCCGACCAGTCCTCTGCTTGGGGGCCACTCCAGCAAGGGTCTGTCTCCCTGCCACCTGGACACACTTCACTGTATGAGCCCAGGAAGCAGCAAAGGATCAAGGGAGAGAGTGAGGTGGGACCAGGGGTGGGGACTCCCCTTGGGGACAGAGTGTCATTTCCCACGCCGACTGGGGCATGAGCTCCAGCCCCAAACACCAGCAGAGCCCCGAGTGTGTTTTTATTAAGTAGCACGGTGAATTCAGTGGGAGAAAATCCCACAAATCATGCTGCATTGAATGCAAATTGATTTCTTTCTGCTGTGCTGCTGTTTAATTAAGTCAGTGCAGACTAGCACATAGAGAAGCGGAAGATAAATATTTTGGGCAGTAGGAGTCAGACCACTCAAAGCCAACCAGTATCAATGTTGACATATCAAGGGCTGGCTGATAGGATGGGGTAGCATGTGTTTTTATGTTTGTTTTGCTTTGTTTTCTGAAACAAGCAGTGTTGTCTACCTGGTTTGTTTTTTAAATGCCACCCAAAACTGTTAAAAATGGTAGATAGTTAGGGTAGATGACTATAACAAAAGCTTGTTTAACCCACACAATGCAGAGCTGGTTCACTGGAAACATATCCCACATCCTTTGTTTTGTATGGACAGCAACCTCTGAACTCCAAGGAGGATGGCACAGCTCATTTGTCTCATTCTAGGCATTTTTTATCATAAGAATATTTGTCCCAAGCAGTTTTGCCACACAGTTATTTGTGTGCTGTGAGACAGTTTTGCCATAAAAGAATAACAATAATAAAATAAAAGGACATGAAAAAGGATACAATGTGAAATTGAAATATGAAAATAAGAAATTAAATTAACAAATAAATTAGTGATCAAGAACTTTATTAATAAATTAACAAATTTAAAAGATTCTATGGAGAAAAATGGAAATACAAAAAGTACTTTCATACATTTAAAATATATATAGATTCATGTGAGAGTTGCATTATAAAGAAAGCTGAGCACTGAAGAATTGATGCTTTTGAACTGTGCTGTTGGAGAAGACTCTTGAGAGTCCCTTGGACTGCAAGGAGATCCAACCAGTCCATTCTGAAGGAGATCAATCCTGGGATTTCTTTGAAAGGAATGATGCTGAAGCTGAAACTCCAATACTTCGGCCACCTTGATGCGAAGAACTGACTCCTTGGAAAAGACCCTGATCTGGGAAAGACTGAAGGTGGAAGGAAAAGGTGACAACAGAGGATGAGATGGTTGGATGGTATCACCGACTCAACATACATGAGTTTGGGCAAGCTCTGGGAGTTGGTGATGGACAGGGAAGCCTGGTGTGCTGCCTTCCATGGGGTCACAAAGAGTTGAACATGACTGAGCGACTGAACTGAACTGATAGATTCATAATTGTAGTTTTAGTCCTGTATATCATGAAGAAAACCATGATACCTGCCTTCTCAAAGGCAATTGTGAAGGATTCAGGATCTAATGTCAGATCGAAGTCTTTTATAATACAAAAAATCTACTATGAGTCTCCTCAGATTTCCCTGGAAGTCAAATGAACAGATGAGGAATGCTGCTGTTTCTTATCAATATATGTAACGCCTATGACTGGTAGCGTGTGCCTGGACTCCACTGAAATGTTACACTGCATGCCTAGTCCTTGTATTTCATCCAGTCATCTAAGCTAGAGTCTGTGCCAAATCCCACAATTCTGTCTTCATCATGTTTACCTTCAAATAGCAAAAAGAAGTCACCATTTCCAAGAAACACACTCATCAAGAGAAACTTGATTCTTCTTTTGCCTTCAACTTCTAATGTTGTTTGATAAATTTGGTAAATTTGGCTCAAGAGAGCAGGCTGTTTTATCTAGAATTAGCTAAAGAATCAATCACTGAGGACTCTTGTCAATTACTACCTTCCTCTTTTATATTTGCCATAGTTGGATAAACTTTGGTTTTGACCCGTGGGAGGGATGACAGTGTTCACTGAGGGATCTGCAAATGGCTATGCAATCATTGTCTAGAAGAGAATGCAGTCTGGCTTTACACTCTCTTATCTCACACTTCCAGTAAGTTTTCTTATCACTATATTTTCTATCAATTTGATATTTGTATTGTTATCATTGTGTTAGCCCACAGTTCATAAATAATTATAGAATACACAGTGCTCTTTGTTGTATATTCCATGCAGGCAGTTGTTCTTGTATAATGTTTTTATTGATGTCTGCTGGTCTCTTACGTCCATTGTCAGCCTACAGTTGGGATCAAACCATGAACTGACAAAATCAGACTATGAATAAATGATTGATTACTATCCAGTTCAGCAAAGTCATTTGAAGCATTGACAAATGAGTGTGATGAATCCTGTAACTTCCTTTGAATAAGACAAAAGAGAAAAAAATGAAGACGTGTAGGCACCCCACTCATTTACCAATATGTGACTTCTTCCCTTAATCAATCATGGTTTCTGAGATTAGAAGAGTATTCCTTCATTTTTTCAGTATTCACAATCTGGCAGCCACAGATACAACATACTGTTATGTTTAATCTGCATCACTGACATTTTCTCTGTCATCTTCTTAAGTCTGGACAAGCAACCAAAAAAAATAAACCAAGCTGTGGTTAGTAGTGTTTGCCAATTTCTGTCATGTAAATACTCCTCCCATGATTTTACTCTACCAACTTGAGACGTGCAGTATCGTATCATCATGTAGTATTTCCATGACACAAGCACAATAGCAGAAAATAACCTTGAGGCCGTAGATAATAATAGCAAAATGTAGTAACATAGTTAGGAAGGAGTATAAATATTGAGTACTTATTACCTCTATTCTTAATATAATTTAAGCATAAATTTATACAATCTATTTAAAAATCATAATTGTATCTAACTAACTGGCTCTCAAAAATCCAGAAAAGTTAGCAGTTGGCTCTCAAGAGTTGGTACAAACTAGTTTGAGCATCCCAGTGCCCTGTGCAGATGGGAAAGATTACTTTAGTTCTCATCATGAGGGCTATGACCCTTGGCTGCTAAAGCAGAACATATGAACAGGTGCACAGGGCACAAATGATGCATGAATGAAGACTTTAAGTCGATTATCTAATTGTTATCATCAAAACACACTCTTTCTCTTTCTTTTTTATCAGCTCATACAACCGAAGGCTGCGTAACTCCATTTGAACTGTACCGTATCAGCAGGTACTGTACTGACTGCCATCAGCTTTCTCAGCTACAGTGTGGTTTTCCACGTTTCCTCTGAAGGCACAGCTTGCAGTTTGAAGCCAGGGCTCTGTGATTTCCCTCCCTGGTCCAGTTGGGAAGAATAATCCATGACAAAACTAACTTACAAATGCCAGCCTGTTCCTTAGACCCAGGAATATAATAACATCTCCTCAGACAAGCAGCTGCTAATTGGCTCGCAGGGGCCTGGTCTTCGGGGATTTGTCTCAACAGCTGCCAACATATTGCTTCCCTGGGAGACACTCCTCTTTATTCCTGAAATTAACTGGAGGCAGGGCCTCTGAGTTTTGCATTGGATTCACAAAAGTCAAACAACTTCCCTTGTGGCCACAGCCTTCTGCAGTGTTTTTCCTCTGTGAGTGGTCTGTGGCTGGGTTCAGGGAGCAGCCACGGAAGGCAAGCCTAGAGCTGTGCTGAGCTGACTTTTCTGCAGGCACAGAGGTGGCAGCTGTCCTTCAGAAGGTCAGGAGGTGAGCAAAGATGCGCTGCGTGAGGCTGTCCCTTTGGCCTTCGCTCATCTTCATTTGTTCTCGCTCTCTCACTCACTGAATAAATCAGTAAATACCAGGTGCCTACCTGGAAGCTGAGCAGTGTGTATTCGCTAACATTTAAAGACATTCATGGACTTTTTCTTACAAAAACAATGCGTATTTATTGTAGAAGACAATGTTAGAATACAATAATTGAGAACAAAAGAAAAACAATCATAATCATTCTAAGATATTTATTTGTTTTCTTCCAGACTTTTTAGTGCATGTGTAATAAGTGGCTGAGCCTCCCAGGTGGCTCAGTGGTAAAGATTCTGCCTGCCAAGGCGAGTTCAATCCTTGGGTCAGGAAGATCCCCTGGAGAAGGAAATGGCAACCCACTCCAGTATTTTTGCCTGGAGAATTCCATGGACAGAGAATCTTGGTGGGCTACAGTCCATGGGGTCGCAGAGAAACGCACACAACTAAGTGACTAAACAACAAAACATGGTTACAAAATTGGGATCCTGCTTAATAAATATAATGCTTTTTGACTTAAAATTATACTGTGAAGTGGTTCTTGTTTTAACAAGGTGTCTGCACGGGTCTTGGGAGGGACAAAGCATCCCTCTGGCTTCATCGTGTTGGAGGGAAATAAAGTGATGCTTCTTGTAGGAATGTGTTCTTAGAATGGAGGAAACCAAATGCTTTGTGCAAGCTCTTCTGTCTTGCTGTCGCTGGGATCAGGGAATCTGAGATCTTGGAAGGCTGTCTTTGCTTTTCACAGTTTCTTTTGCGTTAGAATCTTTGATTTGGGAAATTGAACTATTGTTAGTTGGTGTGTATTTTTGTAATTATTTCCTTTTATTTATTCAATGGTAAAAATATATATGCTACATGTGGTAAGAGGCTATGCAGAAAAGAGCTTTTCTATACACTTCGCCTCTAGAACAGAGGCGGCAGCAGTCTCCTAGGACACAGTCGGGGGGCAGCCAGATACTTCCACCGTGTTTCCATTTCTGGCTTCTTGAGAAGGGTGGCCCTACCCTTCAAGCCTGTGGGGTCCACCTCTTTGCTGTGCCTACAGTCCGTCTCTTCTGTCATCCGCACTGCCTCTGGCTTGGTCCAGGCCCTCGTTATCGCTCACCCACACGGCCTTGGCTCCCTCCTCTGTGGCCTCCAGCACCTTCCAACCATCATCACAGCGATCTCTCTGTGGCTTTGCTCTTGGAAGTGTGATTCCTGGGCCAGCATCACCTGGGACCTGCAGACTCTCAGGACCCATATCCTCTGTCAGCGAGAACCCAGTATGAAAACAGAGAGCTTCATTAATTTGAACAGAGAAATTTTCTATCTTTACATTTATGTTATTTCTGGCTGTGCTGGGTCTTTGTTGCTTTGTGGGGCTTTCTCCAGTTGCGGTGAGCGGGGGCTACTCCCTAATTGCGATGGGTGGGCTTCTCACTGCAGCGGCCTCTCTTGTTGCAAAGCATGGGCTCCAGGCTCATGGGCTTCAGTCATTGTGGCCTGTGGGCTCCCGAGCACAGGCTCAGCATTTGTGGCTTAATTGCTCCTTAGCATGTGGGATCTTCCTGGACCAGGGATTAAACCCATGTCCCCTGCATTGGCAAGGGGATTCTTAACCACTCGGCCACCAGGGAAGTTTCAAGAAATTTTGATATATCAGTTGGATAAGTGGATAATTGGATGAATATATTCTTTTTGAAGCCTATCATTGAGATTGTTTCCAATAAGAAAGAGGGGAGAGTTGAGAGAGCTGGGAGGGAAGGCAAGGCCTCTCTAACAAGGTGACATTTGACCAAGGACCTGATTGAAGTGCGGGAGAAACTGAGTATCTGGAGGAAGTGCCTTCCAGGCAGAGGGAACAAAGGTGTTTAAGAACCAGTGAGGGGGCCAGGCAGGTGGCTGCAGAGTGATGAAGCAGGGAGGTGGCAGGCGATGAGGTCAGGGAGGTGATGGGGACAGAGTCAAAGCCCCAGTGAGGACTTTTGCCAAAATCTGTGCTGTGCTCTGTGCTGGGGACACACTGGGGGCAGGGCCTTGTTGATGCGTCACAAGGATCACCCTGGCTGGTAACCTTAACCCTAACCGTGACCTGTGGTTACATTATGGAGCAGCGACGTTGGAAGCAAGGAGGCCTGTTGGGAGACGATGGAGATCGTTCAGGCGCTGATGGACACTTGAGCTGCAGAAACGTCAGGAAAGCTTCGAAGAGGCGCTGACTGGCTGGCGGGTGCGGAGGATGGGGAGAGTTCAGCCCTGGCAGCAGTGAAACCGTCCGACTGCCCCCACCCCTTCTGCCCGTCTTCCCCTGGAGACCTGCCACATGTGTCCGGAGCAGTAGCCACTCGCCAAGGGGCAGCACATGACTTGCCAGGAAAAGTTGAAAAGCCAGCTGGTTGCCTCTTAATCCAATTATTCTATTATCTGGCACAAGGGCTAAAGTGTCCTTTTAAATTAATTACTGTAAAATCAAAGACAGGCTCAGGGAGAGATACTCTAACCGGCAGCTCTTGTCTCCTTTCCTGGGGCTGTCTGACAACCACAACCACTGTCCTGGGCAGCAGCCCCCGAATCAAAGGGTCTTGGGGTTTTGTCTGGGCTCAACTCACAGAGAAGTCTGTGCATTGACCCATGAAGTTTAGACACAAAAGGACCTTATATATGCCTGTGTGCTAAGTTTCAGCCATGTCTGACTCTTTGCCACGCTATGGACCGCAGCCCTCCAGGCTCCTCTGTCCATGGGATTCTCCAGACAAGAATACTGGAGTGGGTTGCCATTTCCTTCTCCAGGCGATCATCCCCACTCAGAGATCAAATCCGAGTCTCTTACTTCGCCTGCACTGGCAGGAGGGTTCTTTACCTCTAGGACCTCGGTGAGGAGTCATTCTCATTTCCTCTTCTTCTGGACTCACCAAGTGAGTGACAATTTACAGCTTGATTATTTTTGGTTTTACCCCAAACTTGCTGTCAATGGTCATACAGACCCAGTGAGGGAAGGACCGGAATTCAAGTCCAAGGATTTATATTCAGCTCTTGGAAATCCCCAGTGACCCCAAGGACAAACCTGAAATTTCAAGTCTATTTTTTTAAATGTATCTCACTTGTTTATTTGTTTTTGGCTGTGCTGGGTCTTTACTGCTGTGTGTGGCGTTCCTCTGGTTCTGTCGATCAGGGCTGCTTTCCCATGCGGTGCGTGAGCTCCTCATTGCAGGGGCTTCTCCTGTGGTGGAGCACGGGCTCTAGGGTGCGTGGGCTCAGTAGCTGTATCCCCCGGGCTTAGTTGCCCTGCAGCATGTGGAATCTTCCTGGACCAGGGACCGAACCTGTGTCCCCTGCCTTGGCAGGTGGAGTCTTAACTACTGGACCCCCAAGGAAGTCCATGCCTCTTTCATGTCTGCACAATGATGTTTGAATCTATTGTGTGAGTCTTTTCAAACGTTAATATATACCTGTGGTATTAGAACACACATTTAAAATCCTAGAACTGCAGATCAACAGGTAACAGTGTTTCTCCCCTACCTTTAATAAATGCTTATCTATTTTAAAGTGCATTTCAAACGTGATCCTGAGCCTCTGTGATAGTTAATCCCCAGTGTACAAAGCAGCGACCCGAACCATCAGAGGATGATCAGCTCTAGGAAGGAGACAAAGCCAGTGACCTTGGTAACGAGGCAGCTAGTCAGAGTTGAGTGATTTCCAGGTCAGGACTCAGGATGATGTATGGCCAGACAGAGCTCTTCCCACTAATTTCGTTGGCTTGATCATGACTGAACTGGTTCTTATTCAGCCCATGGTGCCAGCTTTAAGTTCACCGAGTACAGTGGTTTAGTTTCAAATTTTCTTTGAAGAGATTTATGCCATCCAAAGGATAAGATAAAAATACGATCTCTTAATAACTTTCTGGATTATGATTCTGGGGCAGATAAAGCATTTAATTCTGAAACTGCGATAAAAATAGTTAAGCCTTAAAATAAAAGCACTGCCATGAATTGAACCTTTCAAATAGTTTACAAAACACATTAGGCATGCTGCAACGCTTTGATCTGTTCAGTTCGCAGTAGCCCTCTCAAAGTCACCTGCATTCTCCGTGACCACTACCTATCTGTTTGTCTTATTTCCTGACAGCCTTTTCTGTGGGTCTGTATTGGAACACATACTTCCAATACATTTGTTTCTACCTTCAGAGACTGAAAGAGGAAACTTAGCATATCTGGGTCTTGAATATACTGTTAAATAGCTGTGTGATTTTAAGTTCCTATGCATATTAACAGTCTCCTCTGTGGATTTAATTCTCATCTGTGGCTCTACTGAGTGCTGCGGTCTGTATCGTGCTCTGCTTTGAATTTGAATTCATGTATGGAAGTTCTAACCCCTCTGTTTCTCAGAAGGTAACTGTGTTTGGAGACAGGGTCTTTAAAGAGGTAAATAAATTTTTTTTTAAGATTATTTTATTGAGGGATAGTTGATTTACAATGTTAACTGCTACTGTACAGCAAAGTAATTTAGTTATACATACATGTATGTATATGTGTTTTCATATGCTTTCCCATTATGGTTTATTGAACATAGATCCCTGTGCTATACAGTAGGACCTTGTTGTTATCCATCCTCTATGTACTAGTTTGACGAATGCACTGCCTTTTGCCTTGTAGGGCGGCTATGAGAACCAAATGCAAGAAGTACATATAAATAGTAAACTGCTATATAAAGATGAGATACTGTAATGTTATTACTGCCTTATATATTTTTACACCTTCCTCATGGACTTGAGTGGAGAAGGCAATGGCACCCCACTCCAGTACTCTTGCCTGGAAAATCCCATGGACGGGGGAGCCTGGTCAGCTTCAGTCCATGGGGTCTCGAACAGTTGGAGGCGACTGAGCAACTTCACTTTCACTTTTCACTTTCATGCATTGGAGAAGGAAATGGCAACCCACTCCAGTGTTCTTGCCTGGAGAATCCCAGGGACGGGGGAGCCTGGTGGGCTGCCATCTATGGGGTCGCACAGAGTCGGACACGACTGAAGTGACTTAGCAGCAGCAGCAGCATGGACTTGAAGGAGAAGAAAACATCAGCATTGTAATTTTTTCATTTGGAATATTTGAAGTCTCTAGAGAGTGAAGAAAATGTATACAATAATGTCATAGTGTCTGTATTAGGCTTGAACCTTTAAAATCGCAGGCCAGGACTCCAATACAAAGCTCTCTCCTACCAAAGACCTCTAGACTGTCAGCAGACCAGGTCAACAAGCACTTAGTTACACGCTCTGACCAGCACGGCAGTAGGGCCAGGAAGGAATACAAAATAAGCAGAAGGCATCCTCTTGTCCCCATGTTATCCAGAAAGCAAAAATAAACACGTGTCTCAGCTAACAAATGACATAGAAATCCTGGGGTAATAGATTTCTAGCTTTCTGCATTAATTACTTGGTTAACTTCTAAAGGCAGGTTGGTAATCCCCACAAATTTTTTTTTTTTTGGAAAAATAAAAAATGTGCCTTAGAGCTTTAAAAACTTTTATCCATTTTAGTGAATTAAAACTTCTATGACTGTCTTGGAAGGAAAAACTAGAGGCTCATGTCAGTCTGAAGCTCCTGCAAAGCATAAAAGGGGGCTAAATGTGAATTTGGTCACTGATTTTTTTTTAAGAAATGAGACAGGTTTTTTATTAATTTAATAAATTAATTTTTATAGTTTTATCTATTTATTTTTGGTGGTGCTGGGTCTTCTTTGCTGCTTGGGCTTTTCGATAATTATGGAGAGTAGGGACTATTTTCTAGTTGTGGTGCTCAGGCTTAGTTGCTCCTTGACACCTGGGATATCCCTGGAGCAGGGGTCGAACCCATATCTCCTGAACTGGTAGGCAGATGCTTTACCACTGAGCCACCACGGGAAGCCCTTGGTCCCTGATTTAATTAGAAATGGTCCTGAGCATTAATTTATTCCCAACTCTTTGCAACCTCATGGATTGCAGTCTACCAGGCTCCTCTGTCCATGGGATTTTCCAGGCAAGAGTACTGGGAGTGGGTTTCCAGTTCCTTCTTCTTCAGGGGATCTTCCTGACCCTGGGATCGAATCCTGGTCTCCCACATTGCAGGCAGATTCTTTACTGTCTGAGCCACCAGGGAAGCTCAAAATGTTCCCGGAAAGGGAAAAAGGACCGCTTTGCAGATCTCGTGTTTGCGGTTGTGATGCAATCTGGGTGCTTGTGCTGTTCTGCCTGCTTTATTCAGTACAAGCCTCTGGGAAGCTCAGTGTGGGAGTTTCCTGTGAATGCAGGGCCTTTCCCTTTCAAACCCACGCTCAACCCCACAACCACTTTTGTAGCGTGTCTGCTGGAACGTTAGGTATTAAAATTCTGTCTTCCCCTTTTACACAGAAGGCTTTAAAAAAAAAGCCTTTGCAAATTAATGAAAATGCTAGTGATATCATTATTATATGAATATAATATATAAAATTTTTTGCTTTCTAAGGAATCTGCTTTAAAGAAGACCTTCAGAGATGACAACCCCCATAATATGGTTCTGGGAAGTGGTATGGAAATAAGCCCATCAGTGATTTAAGGGAGTCAAATGGTGACTTTGTAAACTGTAGAATTTTTTCCCTACTTGAAGGAGTGCCCCACTTGTTTTTGATTTAGAAGCCTGTGTTTCCATGTGTTTGATTTTCTCAAAGCAGGGAACATAAGCCAACACAGGACTGAAAAGCTATGAACTTTCTGAAGAAGGCTTTCGCAAAGAGCAAGTCCGCTCTCACCCCACACTCCCCGGCTCCGCTCGGGACACCCTGCGACCTGGGAGAGGGCTGTACCTTAGGTCCCCAAAAGAAAGGCCACTGGGAGGGCGTTTGACTCTGCTCTCCTGCAGTCCTGCACACACCTTGTAGGGGCTCAGATACTGGAGAAAGAAAAGCTAATTCCTAAAAACATCGCTGTTCCCCTACTCAGCCCACGAACCCTCTTTTCTCATTTCTTAACTGCCTACTCATTCCTAAGGCAAACTGGCCAAGACCTTGCCACACCTCCTTCAGACTTTCATTTTCCCTTTTAAACTGCTTGTGACATTATGACAATCTGGTTTCACAGGCGTCTCTGTTCCACAGGAGCTGTGTGCATGTGTCTCTGTGCTCCTATGTTAGGCAGCTCATTCTCTTTATACAGATTAACTCACTAAATCCTCATAATAACCCTGTGAAGCTGGAACTGTTAGCCTCTTTTTACATATGAGGACACTGACATGTAATCTCTTGTAAATTCAGGGGAATGATTTAATAAACGAAGACAATTTGGACAGTCAAGTCATCTTATTCCATTTTATTCTTCATACAAGCCTGTGGCATTTTCTCCCTCCTTCCTCCAACCCAGTCAACAAGAAAAGACAGTGGCGCTGACTCACCATTAGGTAGCCTTGGCATCTGTTTAATCGCATACAAATTTCCCTGAGATTCTCCTTAACCTTGACTTGAAACTTTGCAGTCGTTTGTAATGGAGTGACCACAAATCTCGGAGAAGGCAATGGCACCCCACTCCAGTACTCCTGCCTAGAGAATCCCAGGGACGGGGGAGCCCAGTGGGCTGCCGTCTGTGGGGTCGCACAGAGTCGGACACGGCTGAGGTGACTTAGCAGCAGCAGCAGAACCACAAAGCTCCGTGGTCCATTACTGCCACCTTGAGGCGACATGTTGAAACACAGATTCTAGATGGGGTAACAAGTGAAACAAAAATAACCCCAGCCGTGTCCCAAAGCAAGTTGTTTTTGTTGTTGTTGAGTCGCTAAATCATGTCCTACTCTTTGGGACTCCACGGACTGCAGCACACCAGGCTCCTCTGTCCTTCACTATCTCCCAGAGTGGTCTCAAGTTCATCTCCATTGACTTGTTGATGCTATCTAACCATCTCATCCTCTGTCGCCTCCTTCTCCTTTTGTCTTCAGTCTTTTCCCAGCATCAGGGGCTTTCCCAATGAGTCAGTTCTTCGCATCAGGTGACCAAAGTATTGGAGCTTCAGCTTCAGCATCAGTCCTTCCAATGAATATTCAAGGTTAATTTCCTTTAGGATTGACTGGTTTGACCCCTTTACAGTCCAAGGGACTCTCGAGAATCTTCTCCAGCACCACAGTTCTAAAGTATCAGTTCTCCAGCACTCAGCCTTCTTTAAGATCCAACTCTGGTGGCTCAGAGGTTAAAGCGTCTGCCTACAATGCAGGAGACCTCGGTTCAGCCCCTGGGTTGGGAAGATCTCCTGGAGAAGGAAATGGCAACCCACTCCAGTACTCCTGCCTGGAAAATCCCATGGGCGGAGATGTCTGGTAGGCTACAGCCCATGGGGTCACAAAGAGTCGGACACGACTCAGCGACTTCACTTTCACTCTCACATCTGTACGTGACTGCTGGAAAAAAACATAGCTTTGACACGTGGACCTTTGCTGGCAAAGTGATGTCTCTCATTTTTAATATACCGCCTAGGTTTTTCATAACCTTCCTTCCAAGGAGCAAGCATAGTATGAGCTAAAGCATCTCATTTAAATGCTTTCCCACCTTCCAAGCTAGCAGCTCTGTTGGGACTTGTAGAGGCGTGTAGGCACATGTAAAGTTTCCAGTCTAGGGAGGCTTGAAATCTACCCTGGTCTGATGTCCACGCTATGACTTTTTTTTTGCCCTCAATCAGAGGGAGGAAGGTGCCTTCAACTCTCCCAGGCCAGGCCTGGTTGTGACTGGTGGGGCAGGAGTGAAATCGGGACTATAGGAAATGCAGGGCAAGCAGCTGGTGGAAGGAAGAAGGAAATGAATTTATTTGGAGTTTTAAAAAGTTATCATGGTAATTCCTCGTGAAAAGGGAAATTCTCAGAATGACTCAGACACATCTGTTCATTTCCCTGATTCCATCTCTGCTCCCAAAAAAGCCAAAGGGACTGTTTAAAGCTCATGGGATACATTCAGTGAACAAACTGAACATGGACTCAGCCTGTAAAAGGAGAGATTTTGTAAAGACGAATACAAAAGCATTAAAACCACAGAATTCCCCCAAAGAAGAAGGGCAGCCTGATGAAAAGGCCTCTTGAGATATATGTGTGTGTGTGTGTGTGTGTGTGTGTGTGTGTGTATTTAAGAAGATTCTTTTTCTTTTTTGTTGATGTGGACCATTCTTAAAGTCTTTGTCTGTTACTGTATTGCTTCTGTTTTGTGCCTTGGTTTTTTGGCCAAGAGGCACATGGGATCTCAGCTCCCTGATCAGGGATTGAACCCATACCCACTACATTAGAAGGTAAAGTCTTTACCACTGGACCACCAGGGAAGAATCTTTGTTTTGTGAGATGATAGACACTAAAATGATTCGGACTAGATAAAGGAAAATTAGATTCAGTTCAGTTCAATAGCTCAGTCGTGTCTGACTCTTTGCGACCCCATGAATCGCAGCATGCCAGGCCTCTCTGCTCATCACCATCTCTCGGAGTTCACCCAGACTCACATCCATCGAGTTCGTGATGCCATCCAGCCATCTCATCCTTGGTTGTCCCCTTCTCCTCCTGCCCCCAATCCCTCCCAGCATCAGAGTCTTTTCCAGTGAGTCAACTCTTCGCATGAGGTGGCCAAAGTACTGGAGTTTCAGCTTTAGCATCATTCCTTCCAAAGAAATCCCAGGGTTGATCTCTTTCAGGATGGACTGGTTGGATCTCCTTGCAGTCCAAGGGACTCTCAAGAGTCTTCTCCAACACTACAGTTCAAAAGCATCAATTCTTTGACGTTTAGCTTTCTTCACAGTTCAACTCTCACATCCATACACAACCACAGGAAAAACCATAGCCTTGACTAGACGGACCTTAGTCGGCAAAGTAATGTCTCTGCTTTTGAATGGATGAGATGGCTAAAGTACTGGAGTTTCAGCTTTAGCATCATTCCTTCCAAAGAAATCCCAGGGTTGATCTCTTTCAGGATGGACTGGTTGGATCTCCTTGCAGTCCAAGGGACTCTCAAGAGTCTTCTCCAACACTACAGTTCAAAAGCATCAATTCTTTGACGTTTAGCTTTCTTCACAGTTCAACTCTCACATCCATACACAACCACAGGAAAAACCATAGCCTTGACTAGACGGACCTTAGTCGGCAAAGTAATGTCTCTGCTTTTGAATATACTGTCTAGGTTGGTCAAAACTTTTCTTCCAAGGAGTAAATGTCTTCTAATTTCATGGCTGCAATCACCATCTGCAGTGATTTTGGAGCCCCTCAAAATAAAGTCTGACACTGTTTCCACTGTTTCCCCATCTATTTCCCATGAAGTGATGGGACCGGAGGATGTAAAATTTTTAAATAATTTAAATAGTTCATTTTGGTGAAAGTGAAAGTCTCTCAGTCATGTCTGACTCTTTGTGACCCCATGGACTATACAGTCCATGGAATTCTCCAGGCCAGAATACTGGAATGGGCAGCCATTCCCTTCTCCAAGGGATCTTCCCAATCCAGGGATTGAACCCAGGTCTCCCGCATCGCAGGTGGATTCTTTACCAGCTGAACCACCAGGGAAACCCAAGAATACTGGAGTGGGTAGCCTCTCCCTTCTCCAGCGGATCTTCCCGACCCAGAAATTGAACTGGGGTCTCCTGAATTACAGGTGGATTCTTTACCAACTGAACTATCAGGGAAGCCCCAGTTCATTCTGGTAAGTATCCTTTAAGTATTTTTTATTTACATAATGTTTTTATGCAAGTCTAACATAACACACATTTTAATGTGTTTTTAAATATTACATTATGTGTATATTTTCATCATAACCTGTAGTCTGTGATTGGCAGCTAGCGAGATACATGCAGCTGTGTGTGTGTGTGTGTTAGTTGTTTAGTCATGTGTGACTTTTTGTGACCCCATAACCTGTAGCCCACCAGACTCCTTTGTTCGTGGAATTCTCCGGGTAAGAATACCGGAGTGGGTTGCCGTTTCCTACTCCAGAGGATATATGTCCATGCTAGTCTCCCAATTCATGCCACCTCTTGTTCTGATTCTTTGATGTTTTTCTTAGCTCAGCTTCAGCCTTAAGCCCTGAGCTCAGATGCAAGCATCCAGGGTTGGAAGAACAGGAAAGAGAGGAATCGGTGGTCTCTGAGCACATTTTAAGAGAAATGTTAAGGTAGTAAACCATCATGATTTTTGTCTAAACTATGGCAAAACACCCTGAGAAGAAACAAGGATAAATTAAAGGTGGGAGGCGTTAAGAGAAGGTCAACAAGGAGAGCTGAGTTTGACCCCAGGTTATATGATTCCGTTGCCTGAGAAGTCCAGGCGGGACCAAGCCATAGAGGCAGAGAGCAGGCTGACTGCCAGGACTGTGAGTCTGTGGGGAGGGCAGGTGCTGCGTGACTGTTAGAGCTGGGCGTGGGCTTCTTTCTAAGGTGACAGCGTGTTCTGGAATGAGACAGCAGTGATGATGGCGCAACTCCATGAATACGCTAACCCCTGAATTTTACAGGGCGAATTTTATGGTATGTGAATCATATCTAAAAACGACGGGTGCTGTCTTTTAAAATGAATTTACTAACACCGTCCTAGCTGATGGCACAGGCCCTGGCCCTTCCCAAGGCCATCCGGCCCACGTGAGAGCGGAGCTCTGTCTCGCTCCATCTCTAGCTTCATCTGGCCAGGAGCCCAACACCCTAAATGCCCGGCAGGGAAAAGCACAGATAGGATTTGAATCTTGGCTCTATCAGTTTCCATATGAATAATCCTGGGCAAGTTACTTACCCTCTCTGAGCCTCAGTGTCCTCATCTGTGAAATAAAGATGAGGATAGTATTTATCTCACAGGTTACTGAGAAGATCAATGTACTTGGAATAAAGCGTCTGGCATGGAATAGATACTGGATATGTGTTAGCGACTGGCTTTCCAGGTGGTGTCAATGGTAAAGAACCCACCTGCCAATGCAGGTGTAAGAGACACCGGTTTGATCCCTGGGTCGGGAAGATCCCCTGGAAGAGGGCATGGCAGCCCACTCCACTGTTCTCGCCTGGAGAATCCCATGGACAGAGGAGCCTGGCAGGCTACAGTCCACAGGGTCGCAGAGCTGGACACGACTGAGCGACTCAGCACCGCAGAGCACAGGTGTTAATGACAGTTCTCACACAACAACCAAACAGCACCCTGGTCTGCAGGGATGCAGACGCCTGCCCAGCTGCTGCCTGCGCCTCCCCCAGGCCACAGGGCAGAAGTTTCCCCACCAGCCACACGAGGGGGTTTCGGAGGTGGAGCTACTCTCGGTTCTTTGACATTTTAAAACCAGGGAGGCCCCATTTAAGATCCTGGAAATGTCTCTCTCAGCATTTTTTTTTTCCTGCAGAGTCTTTTTTCTAGGACTGAAATCTTCAGACTCCATCAGGTCTGACTTTGCCATGTTGGGACCACTGTCTTAAGGTCCTGAGTTTGTGGGTTACGCAAAGGAAAGTGTTGTGATTTTTATCACATCTATCTTTCTCCTGCAGTTTTAAGTAAGATCATTAACTAAATCAGTTCTTAACTCTGCTTAAACATTTAAATCATCTGGGCGGGGGTGGAAAAGTGCTGATCCTGGGTACCTCCCCAGGGAGTCTGATTTGATTTTAACTGATCCTTGGGCTACAGCCTGAGGATCAGACGTTAAACTCCCTCTCCCCTGGGACTGTAACTGAGCAGACCAGCTGGGAACCATTAGGCTAAAGGAAGTGTTCTGAGACCAGCAGGAAACACGCACGCATGCACGCACACACACACACACACACACACACACACACACACACACACCCAGACATACACACAAACATAAACACATACCCATACATAAACGTACACATACACATACACCCCCCAACAGACACACACACACAGACACACATACACACACATACAGACACAACACAGACACACAGACACGTACACATACATACACATACCCAAACACACACACACACATAAAGACACAGACACATACCCACACAGACATACACACATACAGATGCAGACACATACCCACCTAGACACAGACACGTACACATACACACACATACACATATCCATACATACACACACACACACACACACACATATACAAACCCACCCAGACACACAAACACATACCCATATATAAACACACACATACACCCCCCACACACAGACACACACACACACATACAGACACACATACACATACCCACCCAGATAGACACAGAGACATGTACATATACACACACATACACACAAACACACACACATACAGACACAGACACATACCCACACAGACATACACGTACACATATCTATACACATGCTGGGTTTAATGTCTTGAAATGTGTCTGTTCAGAAATACCACTCTATAATTTCATTTCCCATTTTATCAAAGGTCACAAGGAGAATATTTGCTTCAAAGGAAAATCTGAATCGTGGGAATGATCAGTTTCTGTAAGTGAGGTTTCTACTCCTACTTTTCCCCGTAGTTCGTCTTCCTTTGTAAACCACACAGTAGACTGTCACAGGTGGGATCACATTTTCCTCCAGGAAAGTTGTGGTGTGTGGGCTCAGTTGCTCTGCGGCGTGTGGGATCTTCCCGGACCAGAGATCAAGCCTGTGTCCCCTGCATTGGCCGGTGGATTCTTAGCCACTGTACAACCAGGGAAGTACACCACCACGACCTATTTTAATCTACAAGGGTTTAACAAGGTTCCAAAATTCCTAAATATCTAATACTTTGGAGACATGCCACTGTTTCAGTCTCTCTCTTTTTATAAATGAAATAATTAAAAAGAAAATAGAATACAACCTGGATACCACATTTACTCTTCATTTTATCCTGCAGTGCAGTGCTGGGAAAGAGAACTCGCCTTGGAAATCCCAGCTGAATCTCAGTTCTACAATTTATTAGCTGTGTGACCTTAGGTAGGTTACTTAATTTTCCTGAGCCTGGTTCCTCAGAGAAAAATACTATCTCGCCAAGTTTTTGTGAGGATTACTTCAAGTAACATAAATGGCTTTTAAAAATGTCAAGTGTTGTTATCGTGGTAATTATCGTTGTTGATTGTCAGACAGAACACTCAAAGGAAGTAAATGAGATTAAGACCTTACAGTAGACAGTGATTAGCATTTTCTAGAATCCTCTGAAAACAATTAAACCATTACTGAGTCATTAGCAAGAACTTTTTAAGGGGATTGCTTTTTTGTGAAATTGCTAATAAAGGCATTGGCAGCTCAGCAAGGACATGGAAGGACCGTGAGGTCTATGGCAGTCGGAGCGGGAACACTGTCCACTAGGAAGTCTTGATCGGAGAAGGCGATGGCCCCCCACTCCGGTACTCTTGCCTGGAAAATCCCATGGATGGAGGAGCCTGGTGGGCTGCAGTCCATGGGGTCGCTAAGAGTCGGACACGACTGAGCGACTTCCCTTTCACTTTTCACTTTTATGCACTGGAGAAGGAAATGGCAACCCACTCCAGTGTTCTTGCCTGGAGAATCCCCCAGGGAGCGGGGAGCCTGGTGGGCTGCTGTCTATGGGGTCGCACAGAGTCTGACATGACTGTAGCAACTTAGCAGCAGCAGCAGCCGCAGCAGGAAATCTTGATAAATACAGTGGGAAAGACCAAGAGATGGGGGCAACCTGGAATGGAAAGTGCTGTCCAGGCCTATGCAGTTGCTGGAGTAGGAGGGGAGGTTAAAGGGCGAATCCCTTACACAGGGCACCCGGGCCACACATACGTTTCTGTGCACGTGGATCCGGTGCCCACGGGCGAGGAAGTCCTACAGGAGTTGAGTGGAGGCTGGAGGAAGGAGAGGGGGACAGAGCCTCCTGCCTGCTGAGTGCTGGCTGTCTTCCTGTGTAAGCTCCGTTCTCTGGCTTCCCTGGTGGGCCAGTGGTTAGGGCTCCGCGCTGCTACTGTAGGAGGTGCGGGCTCAGTTGCTGGTTGAGGAATCAAGACCCCACAGGCTGTGAAAAGTGAGGGTGAGAGTGTGAGTGGCTCAGTTGTGTCTGACTCTTTGCAACGCTATGGACTATAGCTCTCCAGGTTCCTCTGTCCATGGGATTTCCTAAGCAAGAATACTGGAGCACATTGCCATTTCCTTCTCCAGGGGATCTTCCTGACCCAGGGATCAAACCCAGGTCTCCTGCATTTCAGGCAGATTCTTTACTGTCTGAGCCACCAGGGAAGCTCCCTCACCCCCACATGCTGTAGGAGCAGCCCCCCCAAAAAAGTCCCTTTCTGTCTTTTATCGACTTGCAAATTCATCTTCTCTGATGAGTACTCCCACTCCCCAGCTTTCCAGATGACCCTGACTAACCCTCCCCATCAGCAAGGGTCTCCTCATCTGACAGTGAGGTCAGAAGACCTGGATATTGAGTGACACAGTGGAAAAGGTTTGGAAGTGACTCCTCTGATGGAGGCCTCTAGCCCTACTTACTTTCCTCTGTAAGTAAAAGTAGAACCCTCAGGTCTCCAAAGTGGATGCTGGATGGAGGGCTTTCTAGCGGGGAGGAGTAAAAAGACCCCAAGGCCTGACTTCTACGTCACATTCTCTATCTCTGCCCAGCATAGTGGGCAGAAAGGGAGAGTGCGAAGATGGCCCTGGCTGCCACCGCCATGCTGACCACAGGGGGCGCTGTTTGCCTTTAACACTGTAGTGCAAGGTGGGGTGGGGTGGGTGGGGGCAAGTAAATCAGTCCTCAGCCTTCCTTGGCACTGCCACCCTCCCCTCCTTTTAATAAGTGGGTCCTCAAAGCCCCCAGGGCAAACACGAACCAAAACAAAGTCCCTAGATATAACAGCAAGGGGATAGGAGATGGGCGCTGATGTGTTGGGACCAAGGCCCTGTTATGTTAGTTGCTCAGTTCAGTCTCTCAGTCGTGCCCGACTCTTTGCGACCCCTTGAATCGCAGCACGCCAGGCTCCTCTGTCCATGGGATTCTCCAGGCAAGAATACTGGAGTGGGTAGCCATTCCCTTCTCCAGGGCATCTTCCTGACCCAGGCATTGAACTCGGGTCTCCTGCATTGCAGGCAGATTCTTTACCATCTGAGCCACCCCACCACTTAAATCACAGTTTTGTGTCAGCCTGGCTAAGGGCTCCCCCAAAGCTGCTGATTTCTTGGCACATGAGGCTCTATTTGTTCAATCTTTCATTCAGATGACAACTTGGTGCACACCTCTGTTTGTGTACTCAACACAGATACTGGGGCTGCAGAGATAAAAAGAACACAGGTCTCAGTTCTCTGAGGCAGTGCAGCACAGTGATTAAACTCTGAGCCCTAGAACCAGGCTGCTGTGTGGCACTGGCCATGTACTGGGGTGGCCAAAAAGTTCGTTTGGGTTTTATATTATGATGTTCTGTAAAACTCGAACAAATCTGTTGACCAACCAATTAACTTGACATTTCTTGCATCGGTTTTCTTCTTGATGAAATAAGAAATTTAATAGAATCTCTTGCCCAGAGATGTCGTGAGGAACAAATGAAGAAATGAAAAACACTTAGAGCAATATCAGTCACCTAACATGCACTCAGTAAATGCTTCCGCTATGATGGTGATGATGCCGCATCTAGATTTCTGGGCAGCAGAGTAAATCCAAACAGGGAAAAACAGCTCCAGCCGTCAGGTAGTTCTTTCAGAAATCCACATACAGGTCTCGGCATATGACGCAATAAGTGACACCAAGAGCTGGAGATAACCTGGTTTTAGGTTGGGCATTTTCCGTTCAAATAGCTCACTTTGCCAGCCAGCACTCACCTCTGCCTGCCCTGTTACACTTGCAGACACACAGAGGGGCTGCCATGAGAAACCGCCGGCCATGCCTCTCAATCCATTTCTCTCCAGGCTCAGCGCCTCCAGGGCCCCGGCTTGTCTCTCAGCTCAGCACACGTTTCCCCACTCATCCTGCAACCGTGCCTGCGTCCTGCTTTCCTGACGACGAGACAGAGCAACTCAGCCTCTTATCTCCTGTTCATAATACCCACGATTTTCTGTGCATCCTTGTTCTGAAAATCCCTAAAGCTCCTACCAGTGAGGATTTCAGTTGACAGGGAGAAATCACACGCTGTAATCATGCCGCAGCCCAAGCTCTGAACCTGAGGTGTGTACCAAGTTTGCACAAAGGAAACCCCACTAATCCCGTTTCCCCGACACTTTTATTTATTTATTTAGCCTGTGCTGGGTCTTCCTTGCTGTGCAGGCTTTTCTCTGGTTGCGGTGAGCGGGGGCTACTCTCTAGCTGTGGTGCCATGGGCTTCTCACTGTGGAGGCTTCTCCTGTGGAGACGGGCTCTAGGGCGCTCGGGCTCAGTAGTTGCAGCTCCTGGGCTCAGTAGTTGCGGTTCCCAGGCTTTAGAGCACGGCTTAATAATTGTGGGCTTCCCTGGTGGCTCAGCTGGTAAAGAATCCGCCTGCAATGCAAGAGACCTGGGTTTGATCCCTGGGTTGGGAAGATCCCCTGGAGAAGGGAAAGGCTACCCACTCCAGTATTCTGGCCTGGAGAATTCCCTGGACTATATAGTCCATGGGGTCACAAAGAGTCAGACACGACTGAGTGACTTTCACTCATTCAGTAGTTGTGGCACACGGGCTTAGCTGCTCCGTGGCATCTGGGGTCTTCCTGGACCCTGATCAAATCTGTGTCTCCAGCCTCGGCAGATTCTTTACCACTGAGCCATTTGGGAAGTCCCCTTCCCCCTGCCCCTCTGTTTCCCATCTCTTGTGAGCTTTGGAAGAAGGAAATTTGATGATATCGCTTCCTATTTGCTTCAGAAAAATCACATCTCATTGCCTCTGGCCTGAGCTTCTTCCTAAGCCAGACCTTCCTTCCTGCTCTGTCTCCCTTTCTCTCTCCTCTTTGACATGGTATCTGAGTCAACATCATAAACCAGTCCCTAGACACGCACCTCCTCACTTCTTCCGCAAGCTTCCTTGGCTGGAGCCAAGCTTGGTTGGGCACCTTCAGCGCACCCTTCAGTTAATCCTGTGGTAGCTCTTCCATGCTTTTAGCATTTGCTCCTCTACCTACCAGCCTGCAAGATCTCCCAGGACCGGGTCTGCACCTTCTCACCACTGTAGTCCCAGCATCGGGCACAGTGCCTGGCCCGTGGGCAGCATCCAGTAAATCTCTGTGGGCTGATTAAGGGGCATCACCCTCAGAGGAAGAGTGTTAGCCGCAGTCAGCAGTTGAGGGTTTATCACGTGCCAGCTTTTGTGTTTCCTTCAAACCACACTGTGTGGTGAATACTATTATCATCCTTATTTTACAGATGATGGTAGAATGATGGGTCCAAGGTCTCACCAACAAAAGAGAGCAGAGCCAGATTTTAAATCCAAGGCAGGACTTCCCTGGGATCCAGTGGTTAAGAATCCACCTACCAACGCAGGAGGGGTTCGATCGCTGATCCAGGAAGATTCCACATGCCACGGAGCAACTAAGCCCATGTACCACAACTACCTAGACCTCTCCGTAGAGCCCAACTCCACAGCAAGAGAAGCCACCGCAACCAGAGAGAGTCCCGGCTCACGGCATCTGGAGAAAACCCATGCATAGCAATGAAAACCCAGTGCAGCCAAAATAAAGGAACCAATAAATAAAAATAAATAAATAGATCAGGGCACCCTGACCTCAGACACTTGCTCTGAACCACCACTCCATTTTGCCTCTATGCAAACACAGGGCTGGATTTTAAAAGGATGGGGAAGGAAAAGGGCCAAGCCATTCAGCACCTTTCCTGCTTAGGTAGTGTGCAGGAAGGGAGGGTGCCGGGCCAGGAAAGGCAGCCTAAAGTGTGATTGGCCAGGTAGAAACAGTGGATGTTAGTGGGGAAGCTAACATGTGCTCACATGTGTGCCTTGGAAAGATGAGTGCAGAGAGCGGGTTAGTCCAGGGCTGCCTCTGGCGGGAGGGTGGGATGAAGCTGTTAAGGAAGAGGTCCCCCTTGAGGGAGATCTGGTGTCAGAAGGGTGTGGAGCACAGATTCTAGAAGTTTCTAGCGCAGACTTTAAGGTTTACACCTTGACTAGCTTCGGGCTTTAACTGTAAGTTTTGAAGCAGAGCCCCAAGAGGGAAGCTGTTCCTTAAAGCCCATCTGTTAAGAAACACAGATGTAATATTGATGCTCAAAACCACTTAAGGAGTAATTCTGTGCAGGTCTCCCCAGCGATTTGTTGGACAGGTCTGGAGATTTGCAAAATGGATTTCATTCAATTCATATTTTGGTTCTTAATCCCCCCTGCATGACAAATTCTTCACATTTCAATTTGGTATTTCAGAACCTATTTAAATAAATCATGAGAGCTTAATGGAAAAATCAAAATCAAATTAAATAAATGGGTTAACTGTTCAGCTGCTAGGTTTTACTCCAGCCATTACAGGGTTAGGAAAAAACCACAGAGCAATTTATAACTAACCCGTCTGCTCAGGGAGAGACCTCTATATCAACCATTTCCTCCTGGGCATCCTTAACCCATCTTAAATGACACATGGAGAAAACATCTGTCTTTGACAAATACCTACATAAGAACAATTCAAATCTTGAACCTAAATCAATAGCAAGCATACATCCTACTGCATTTTAAATAGATATAAGAGCTCTAGTGGAAGTCACTGCAAGTCATTAAGGTTTATGTACCAAGCTTAATGCTCAGAGGGAGTTAAATTCCTTTAAATGGAGAGAATTAATGGAGGAGAGAATCTGAGGGTGAAGAAATGTGTTGCCTTGAACTCATCCTTCTCTTTGGGGTCTCAAAGGCTCGCGGACACTTTTAGGACTCTCTCTCTCCTCCCCCATCCCCTGCTTTACTGGCTATGCTGCTGTTCCATCTCACATTACCGTCGCTGGACGAGGTTCCTGAAAAGGTAATTTTGCTTCATTTCGAACGGCTGTTTCCTTGCCCTTGTTTCACCTCCCATCTTTCCTCCCTTTACTTTGAAACGCTGAAGTGTTGTCTTAATTGCTGGGGTATTAGATTTTCCTGCAGTTAACAACCTCCAGTTTTAATGGCTTATGAAAGTAAATACTGATTTCTCCGTCATGGGACTTGAGGTCAGCCGAGGCTCAGCTGTGTCTCGCCTGAACTTGCAAGGCTGCAGTGAACTTGGCTAGGCTTGGCTTCAAGCTTCAGGTCAGGTTCAAGGCTGCTCTCTGTGTTTTTCGTTTGGAGACCCAAGCTAGAGGGGCAGTGGCCGCCTGGGGCATTATTTTCTCCTGGAGGAAGGCAGGGATGCAAGACAGCAAGGAAAAAGACACAGCGACTCTCAGAGCCTCTTAGCACCGGGTGCTTGTTAGCCACATTCCATTGGTCAAAGCACCACACGTGGCCCCGCCCCAAATCAAGGAGCGGGGAGGAATATGCCGTGGGAGGTGTGGGCAAGGAGCGTGAGTGCCGCCACGAGATAGACATTAGAAAACGTAGGGATCCTCTCTGGATATAAAGGTGACTTCAAGCTGAAGACATCTGAAACTCAGCAGATGCAGACAAAAACCTTTCCCCAGCTTTCCTTATCTGACCAAAAGCAGCAATTTCTAGGCAATGAGGATAACATAAATCCATTTAATGACCCTTAAGAAGACAGAAATACTGTGCATCTCCATGTAGACAAGCATTACCCAAATCTTTTTATCTCTCACCTGTTCTAAACACCCACGGGGCTTCCCTCAAGAAATCTACTGGGCTTTTCCCATAAAAGCCTTCTCTCACCCTCCCTACTAAGTTAGGTATATAAACTTTTAACCATTTAAGGCACCAGCTACTCTTGTGCATATGAAACAAACTCTTTTTTCCTGTTAACCCGTCTTTTATCTGTTTAATTAGCATGTCCTAGTTAGGGAAACTAAGAGAGGAGAGAAAGTTTCTTTCCCCATGGAATAACCACCAAATTCAGAATGCATTGGTCTAATCCTTCAGATAAAACTCCCTGGTGAGTGTGAAGCCAAATGTATAAACAGAAAGCTAGACAGATGCTCTGTACCTGTGATTAAGGGGTCTGTGTTGTCCCTACCCCCTACTCACAACATCCCTCTGTCTCCTCCCCCTTCAAGTAGCCACCCCAGGGTGACCCCTGCTACAGCTCACTTTCACTGGGTTTGATAACTTCCACCTGGCTGGTAGATTCTCATCCAAAGGATGAGAGGATGAAAAGCTGTCAGGAGGAATCTGCTCCTGGGGACTCTGTCCCTGTCTCCCCATTGCTCCCTACCCAGCTGCCCTGTCTCTGCCACACTCCGACTGATGAATAATAAAATCTACTCTAGGTGGGAGGGTGTGGAGTGCAGGGCTCTCTCAACTGTCTTTTTCTGGAGAAAAACAAATAGTTCTCCAACATTTATCCTCTGCCCTTGTTTTCAGCGCTCAAAGTTAGTTGCTCCGCTTCTCTGGCAGACTGAAATATAACTAGTCAATAGCAATCATGGAAACACTTTAGAATGTATTGTGTGACTACGACGGACACAGGCCCTTTATGTGTGATTCATATATCGAGTCCTCATTTCAGGCTTTGCCAACAGCTACAACTTTTCATGACTGTACGCAATTTCTACTTCAGGTTCTGTTTAGTGCTCCCATTCCAAAGAGTTGCAGTAACTTAATCACTTTGGGGTGGGGGCTGGTAGAGTGGGATGTGGTGAGTTATCACCTTCAGCATGCGATATTCCCATGTGCCCTTATTCACACCTGGCCTCTGGAAAGTAATGTATATGGTGCTGTCTCCCCCACCTCATTCTGATGAGGTCCTTGGACTTGGCTCCCTCTCAGCCACTCTTTTGCCTTTCTCTAGATTGCAGAAAATGTTGTTGTTGTTCAGTCACCACATCAAGTCTGACTCTGTGACTCAGTGGACTGCAGCATGCCAGGCTTTTCTGTCCTTCACTGTCTCCTGGAATTTGCTGAAATTCATGTCCATGGAGTCAGTGCTGCTGTCTAACCATCTCATCCTCTGCTGCTCCCTCTCCTTTTGCCTTCAGTCTTTTCCAGCACTGAGGTCTTTTTCCAATGAGTCAGCTCTTCACTTCAAGTGGCCAAAGAATTGGCCATTGGTACAAAAAATATTAAGCTGTAGTTTCTTCCTTGATTCGCCCCCAATTAATTTCTGCCATATTGTTTCCCATCATGCTGGGCACGGGGGATTTTGAGGTCTTATGAATGGCGAAGGTTTTACACGTGTTCCGGGGTCTTTCAAGCTCATTGAGTCTCTATCCGTCATCTTTCTTCTCTGGGCTTCGTTCCAGATGGACTGGGGAGGGGCAAGGGTCAGGGCTATTCCTAGAACCACATGGTTCAATGACCAACCCTCCTGACCAACCCTTCAGTGATAGGATTTCATCTTGGTAAAACGCTGGACTAACCTGGCTGCAGAGAATCTTCCCCCCAGTTTTTTTTTTTTTTTTTAGGGCATAATTTTATACTCTGAAAATTTCACCTTCATCACAGACAGGGAAGTTGATGTTGAGGCAAATGAAGCCACTGTCCAAAGTTGGCTGAGTTCAGAAGAGAGGAATGGAGGGACCTGAATTTTAAAGCTGGCACCCTCTCCACCAGGCTAATCTGGCTATATGGACAAAGAAATGTTTCTGAGCAAAAAAATGGGACAAAATGGGGATCTTTGGGCATCTCAACTCTAGTGTAAAGATCTTGTTTGGGAACAAGACAGAGCATTTCTATCTCAGGATATTCTGTTGGGTGGTGGGAGAAGGTCTCAGTTTAGGGGGCAAGGTGGAGATGGAATGCTTTCAGGTCTTATTTCTAAGACTACAGAACACAGTCCAGATGGAAAGAGTCTGAGGCAAAGTTTCCTCCTTGCTAGAGCTAGAACCAAGTGCTTAGTGGGTCACCCTGGACTCGGTAATTGGGTTTGAAAACCAGGCTTTGGTTTGTGGGCCAGAAAGCAGTGCTTACATGTGGCATGGTTATGCTTCCTCTTATTTTGGGGGAAGACCTGATCAATGAAGGCTGTTGTTCTATTCTCTGATTTCTGCTGTAAGTGATGTTTCTTCCAATTTAAGAGATTTTACTCCATTGCTGAGCTTAGGAAATAAACTTTTGTGATTTAATTAAACCCATATTCTTGCTCCAGGCCCCTTCTCCCCCAGTGATACTGTCTATACAAATGATGGACTTGGGCAGACATTATTCTGTTTATTCTTTGTCAAAACCACAACCTTTTCTTCTCTGTCACTCTTGGTTTTGGTATCACTTGTCATTAATCATGATGGCATGCCCAGATATTATCCCTGCAAGATAGCATCACCATGGCACAAGGAATGGGAAATCAGACAAATGTCTTTTTTGTGTGTGAAACTGCCGACTTTTTTCAGCCTCTACACATTTGGAAAGAAGTTGGAACACTCTCTGAATTATTGCTATTTGTCTGTTATTTAGCTTTCCTGCTGCTGCTGCTGCTGCTGCTAAGTCACTTCAGTTGTGTCTGACTCTGTGCGACCCCATAGACAGCAGCCCACCAGGCAAAAACTCTGGAGTGGGTTGCCATTTCCTTCTCCAATGCATGAAAGTGAAAAGTGAAAGTGAAGTTGCTCAGTCGTGTCCAACTCTTAGCGACCCCATGGACTGCAGCCTTCTAGGCTCCTCCATCCATGGGATTTTTCAGGCAAGAGTACTGGAGTGGGGTGCCATTGCCTTCTCCGTAGCTTCCCTAAACCTTACGAAATAATGGAATATTGACTGGCGAACAAATAAGTGGGTGGAGGTCCCAGCTATACATATTGTATGTCCCATTTGTGTGAAAATATGTACATAAAAAACTTGCTGGCAGAAAACATGCCAGTGTGTTGATGGTGGTTATCCCTGGGTTTTGAGATTATGGGCAAATTTGAATTTCTTCTTTATATTACTCAGCTCGACTGCTCTTCTCTTTCACAGAATTTGCTTCCAAATAAGTTTTCCTGTTCCCAAAATTATACTCATTCTCAAAGACAGGGATTTGCTGCTTTTTAACAACATTTTAAAAATATACAGCCGGCTTTGAAGGAAATCACACACAAAAAAGATTCTCAGCACAGTTTTAAGTGTTGGCAACTCTTGGGATAATTGGATGAGGTGACTGGTTTAAAGGAGCAGCATTCATTTTGTCTTATAATTTCTGGCAGCATTAGATATGATGCTTTGATAGTTATGTCCATAGATGGAAAGAAAAGATAGCTTTTTCTATTGTTCAGTTTTTTTTTTTAACTCCAGATCAATGTACCATGAGAATGTAGTAATTCAACCAGTCACCTGGAAAATTCCTGTATATGAAAAGTAAATATGTACCTTAAAAAACCCAGTTCATTGAGTTCTTCAATATAAAGCAAGTCTTTCTGCTTATATAAATAAAAAGAGGAACTACCCTGTGTTGAAAACTAAGCTATGAAAAAAAATGTGATTCGAAGAACTGTTTCTGCTCTCAAATATAGAATATGAAAATCAAGGATTATTAGCTCTCATACACAGAATATATTTTATTAAGAAAACTGAGACATTTAGAATGGTAACGTAGGGAATGACTATGAACTTTTCACAGGTTTTACTTTGTAGATTTTAATTAGGTAACTTGTCTGGCTCACTTATATTTTTTGTTAATTTATTTGAGATGGGAAATGAAAAAATTTACTTTCAATATCTTGTGGAACTGATAATTGAAGATTGCTAAAAGAAGACAAAACATATGAAATGGAATGTTAGTAGCTCAGAAATATTTACCTGGTTGACCAATACTCAATCACATTTGCCTTTCCTGTGAACATTTCATAAATATTTGAAGGCATTTTATGGCCAGGGGCTTCCCTGGTGATTCAGACAGTAAAGAATCGCCTGCATTGCTGGAGACCCAGGTTCAATCCCTGTATGAGGAAGATCCCCTGGAGAAGGCGACCCACTCCAGTATTCTTGCCTGGAGAATTCCATGGAGAGAGGAACCTGATGGGCTATAGTCCATGGGGGTACAGAGTTGGACACGATGAAGCAGCTAACACTTTCACTCTTACGGCCCCTGTGTGTAAAGCCTTTTGCTGCCCCCTGTATGTATGATAACATTGTGTTTTTAAGTAAATATTGGAAGGCTTATTCTGACAAGCATGGGCGATAGTGCTATAGAATATATGTAATTAAGAGTTTTATTGCCTATACTTTGTTCATATGATCTCTGTTCTCAATGACTTTATAGTCTTATTGAGAAGATTTCAAAAGTGCAGTTATTAAATAATGCTTCAGACTGAGTTCTAGAACGTGTTATACCGAATATAAACCAGGTGCCAAAATATAGGCCACAAAAAAGCGTTTTGTGGTCAAGTTGTGGAGGGTCTGAAGTAGCCAGGGAAGTTTTAATGAAACAGGTGGTCTTTTTCTTTTCGTTTCTCTAGGATTCTGCCTTCTGGTGACTAGTCTTTTGTTTTGTTTTTTTTTTTTTTTTAATATATACATTTATTTTTAATTGAAGGATAATTTCTTTACAAAGTTATGCCAGTTTCTGCCACACATCAACATGAGTCAGCCAGAGGTATACACGTGTCCCCTCCCTTTTGCACTTCCCTCCCCCCCCACTGCATCCCGCCCTTCTAGGATGTCACAGGGCATCAGACTGAGCTCCCTGCACTTACAGCAATTTCCCACTACCTATCCACTTTACACATGGTAATGTATATATTTCAGCTCTGCTCTCTCAATTTGTCCCACCTCTCCTTCCCCCGGTGTGTCCATAAACCTTTTCTCTATGATTATTTGCCTTGCAAATAGGCTCATCCGGACTGGTATTCTAGATTCCATATATACGCGTTAATATATGATATTTGTTTTTCTCTTTCTGACTTACTTCACTCTGTATGACAGGCTCTAGGTTCATCCAGAAAGAGGTGGTCTTAAAGGTTATACCATGCAAGGATCAGGTTGTAATCTGGCTATAGTGTGGATTAGACCTTACTGCTTAGCTACTGTTGTATAAAGAATAAGCCCCCAAATCTCAGTGACTTGAATCACAGATGATTATGTTTCTTGCTCACAGGTCTGCAGGGTGGCTGAGGCTCAGCTGATCTTGGTGGGACTCAGTTGGGTCATAGCTCCACTTTGGGCCTCCTTTCCCTGTCTCTTTCTGGGACTGGCACTGCCTGGGGCATGGTCTTCTTGTGGTTATGGCAGAAACACAAGAGGCCAACTCAAGTCAGGCACACACATCTGAAGCTTCTGCTCATTATTTCCCCTAACATTCTGTCATCCAAAGCAAGTCATGCGAACAAGCCAAATATCAGTGGGCTGAGGAGGGCTTCCCTGGTGGCTCAGTGGTAAAGAATCCACCTGCCAGTGGAGGAGACACGAGTTTGAACCCTGGTCCAGGGAAGATCCCACATGCCTCAGGGCAACTAAGCCGGTACACAACAGCTATTGAGCTTGTGCTCTAGAATCTGGGAACTGCAACTAGAGAGTAGCCCTGCTCTCAGCAACTTGAAAAAGGCCCTTGCAACAGTGAAGACCCCGCAAAAATAAACAAACAAAGTAAAACAGGGTGACCTGTGACATGTGACTGCAAGTCACATGGCAAAGGTCATGGATATAAATTCTATTAACTGGGAAAGAGGGAAGAATGGGAAACAACAATTCAATCTGCCACAGTCACATATTTGAAAAAAAGAAACAAAACAACAAAGAGTGGAAAAATTGCAAACAGCACAGATAAGAACCTAGAGTGAGGAACACAGGTATAGCTGACTTGAAAAGACTGATAACCACATTTTCTTTAAGATTTTGGAGGTTTGTAATAGGACTAATGCTGACTAGTTCATCTTCCTGGATAAAAAAAAAAATCACAGTAGACCAAAATTAAGTAAGAACTTGAACTGGATGAAAATCTTCTCTATTTGGGAGCTACAGTGCTGGCAGAAATTACTGGAAGAGGTACAGTATCCATTTCTGACTCTTCCGGGAGAGAGCTGTGTTTCAGATCACAGAGGTGCCTGGACGCAGTGAGCCCTTCAAGCCTTTTTTGGTTCTATGTTCCTGTGATGTCAGTGTTACTTCCCCTCCCAAAACCCCCAACAGTGGCCGAGTGTCAGAATGCCGCATGACAAGACCCATGACGGTCTTTGCGAGTTCTTCTTTTGGTTCCTCTCGCAGGAAGGGAGGGGGGAGGAACGAAAGACTGGATGTTCGCTTTGGGGGTCACGGTCCTGGGATGGCTAACTGATGCCAAGATACCACCCCAGGGAGCCTGGTTGCCAACCCCTGGCAGCATCCCTGTGCTGGGAGTGTAGGGGAATGGGGAACAAGAGACACCTGATTTGTGTGGATAGCGCCTCAAGCAAAAACAGATTCTACTTTCAAATTTTTCTTACAGATCTTAGGACCTTCAGAAATAATCTAGGTGGAACTATGTTATCAAACCTCAGTGCACAGAAGGGGATGGTACCAGTGACCTCCCAGAGCTGCAGTACAAATTGAATCAGAAAATATTTCCAGTACCATGTCCAGCACATATGAGGCATTAAGTAATTGGTAGCTTTTTTTTAACTTTTTATTTTGTATTGGGTTATAGCCGATTAACAGTGTTATGACAATTTCAAGTGAACTGTAGCTTTTTTTTTTTTTTGTACAACACCAGATACATCCCATTATGGAAACAGATGGTTTTTTTTTAATTCTTAAAATTCAGTTTGGTGGTATGTAGAGTTGGACACGACTGAGCGACTTCACTTTCACTGTTCACTTTCATGTATTGGAGAAGGCAATGGCAACCCACTCCAGTGTTCTTGCCTGGAGGATCCCAGGGACAGGGGAACCTGGTAGGCTGCCATCTATAGGGTCGCACAGAGTTGGACACGACTGAAGCGACTTAGCAGCAACAGCAGCAGACACTGCTAACCTCAGGTGGAATTGCCAGTGGCAAGTCCAAGGTGCTGGTAAAAATTTTCTGAGAGGCTCCCAGCAAAGGAATTCTGGTTAAGAAAGTCATATAAAGAAATGGTTATTGAAGGGTAGCATTATCTGGCCTTGGGCCCCACTGCAGACACAAAACAGGTAATTTGCACAGAGAAGGCAATGGCACCCCACTCCAGTACTCTCGCCTGGAAAATCCCATGGACGGAGGAGGCTGGTAGGCTGCAGTCCATGGGGTCGCTAAAAGTTGGACACGACTGAGTGACTTCACTTTCACTTTTCACTTTCATGCATTGGAGAAGGAAATGTCAACCCACTCCAGGATTCTTGTCTGGAGAATCTCTGCCATCTATGGGGTTGCACAGAGTAGGACATGGTTGAAGCAACTTAGCAGCAGCAGCAGCAGCCCTGAACCTTATTGGTTTCCAGCTGCCAGACTAGGACTTGACTGACTGGGTGGCTTATAATTTTTTCCAGGGTTAAGGCAGGGTCTTACCCACTCTTGTGGGCTCCCTCGTGTTAAGCATAATGGATTCTACACTCCAGGTGCTCGGTTAATGAATGTTTGCTGAATGATGGAAGAGATCCAGAATCACCCTGTATCCTTAGTACATCTATATCAGCTCAGGGCTACACTGGTCTTCAAATCCTGGGCTAAAAATGAACATAAAGTATATGATTATACCTTGGGGTGTAGGAGGCATTCTGTCTTCTGAGACCTTCACATTAGCTGAGCTGGAGAACCAGGACTCTGTTGAATTAGCTCCGTAATGAACCACACTGGCGGCTCCTCTGCTAGGGATTCTGGTTGCATTTAATTAGGCTTTGATAGACCTCTCCCCAAACTCACTGAGAACTTTTACTTTTTGTCCTGTGCCAAAGTATAAAACTAGATTGAAGGGAACTTCCTGAGAAGAGGCCAAACCTGGCCTCTTGTGGGTTCCACATGAGAACCCGCCAGAACGTCACCGGCCTTTGTAAGTTCCACCTGGTTTCCTGTCTCCCAGCCAGCCGTACCTGCTTACGTCACCTGGAGACCAGGCCCTAACCTGGACTTACCCCAAGGGCGCCACTAGCTCTCCCAGCAGGTGCCCAGAGGCTAAAGTTTTCGCCTTTCAACTTGTTCCCTCTGTCCTTGACCCTGTTCCCACCCTGACAGCCCCAAGGCAACCACTGGTCTACCTGCCAGCCCCCCTTTCTGAGACGATTTTTTATCTCAGCCAACTGAACTTGAGCTTGAGTCCTTATTCCCCTTCCTTGTCTTCGGTCCATGAACCGTATGTAGCCACTTGCATTTATTAGTACACGTGTGCTTGTGAACTCAGACCTGCGAGCACCAAGCAGATGGGGTCAGGAGTGGAGGTGGCAGGATGAGGGCGGCTTGGGTCTCTTTGCTAATCCTTCCCTTCCCCGCTCCAGGGAGCGCACAATATAGGGCAGCAGTTCTCCGCCTCGAGGACAAAGAGCAGCGTGAGATGCGGAGAGGTCAGCGGAACCCACTGGCAGTTCAGCTGCGGTGGGGGTGGGGTGGGGGATGGGAAGCCAGAGAGTGGGTTAGCCTCTCATGACCGGTTGAAGGGGCAAGCACCTCACCGTTCTGGCCAGTGTTCCCAAATCTTGCTCCTTTATTTTTCAGTTCAGTTCAGTTGCTCAGTCGTGTCCGACACTTTGCGACCCCATGAATCACAGTATGCCTTTAGTTTTAAGAGAAAGTAAAAAAACAAAAAACAAAACCTGGATTTTTTTTTAAAATCAGCTAGCACAGGTTTTGTTTTTTTACAATAAGTGGGCCAGTTTGGAAACTGGGGTATTTTGCATTAAAAAAAACCCCAGTTTCAAACTGGCCCACTTATTGTAAAAAAAAAAAAAACCTGTGCTGGCTGATTAAAACCACCCAGGGGCTGGCTTGAGACCTGTGGGCTGCTGGCAGGCAGTTCCTTGTTTCCTTGGGACATTATTCTTACCCGCCCTTCACATACGGAGGGCCCCCGGGGAGTGGAAGAGCTGGGGTCTGAACCCATTCCGTTCAACTCCGAGTCCGTGGGTCTGGCCACCACAGTCAGCAATTCCCCAGTGACTGAGTGTCCTCCACACACAACCCAACAGGCTGGAGCCCAGGACAAAGAGCCTTCATTCAGCTCCTGTTAACACCGCGTCCACCACACCCAAAGTTCTGTCTGGGCTGCTGGGTCTTAGCGCTCTGCCATGAAGCTCATCCAGGTCTCTAGGGTCACGAGTCAGACGTGACTGAAGCGACTTAGCTCACACATGAAGCTCATCCCAGCACAGCGGGAGCCTCGGGGCCTCCGACGCTGGCCTCAGAGCATATCCTGTGTCCCCTGCAGACACAAGGGACAGACACAAGGGACACGTGTGCTGGGCCTTCCTTGGCAGCCCACGGCAGCCGTCGGGGCAGGAAGCCGGGCTCTCCTGCTCCAGCCTTCCCTGACACCTTGGATGTAACCTTCTCTCCGCTTTCTCCCTCTGTGAGCCTGGGGTGAAGGCCAGCCACCACCCCGACTAGTCTGAAGTTGGACCCAGATGGTCTGAGTGTTGCCCCCACCTTTGGTCTCATCTCCCAGCATGATCTCGGACTTCCTCTTCACCTAGAGTCTGCATTAGGCCAAACAAGAGCTTTCAATCAGTGCTCTGTCGAGATTCTAAATGCGTGTGACAGAAAACCCAACTCAAGCCGGCACAGGCAAAAGCTTGATGGTTGGCGTCATTAAGTAAAAACAGCAGGCATTTGAACACGATTTCCGCAAATTGGTCTCTTAGGTCCCAGCTCTGCTATCTTCTATTTTGACTTCCTTTCAAGGTGGCAGCCGGTCACTCCAGGCCTGTAGCTTCCTGGATCAAGTGCGGTGAAAAAGAGGAAGGTGGCTTCTCTCCACACAGCCGCAGCTAAAGGCTTACACTGGGTCACTGGCTCACTCTGTGTTGGACGCCTGACCCTGGACCAGTCCCTATGGCCAGAGAAATACGATACACAGAATCGTGTTGCATGGGCTGGGCAAGCGGGAGGGAAGTCAGGGTATGGCCAGAGGGGCAAAGGGGTCCTGGGTATTCAACTTTCTTATTGATTTCATTATATGTTTTGATATGTAGAACACTGAGATGCAACCCAGAGTCAGAACTATAGAGAAAAGAAGGCTTGGAGAAGCGTATTTCCATGCTATAGTTCACCGAGCCCCGGCTGCTACCTGGACCTCCCACTGCCCTGGTGCGCCTTGGAAAACAACTACATTGCCTTTTGGATTGTTCTTCCTGTGCTTCTTTTTGTAAAGAGAAGCAGATACATTCCAATATGATTATTTCCCTTATTTCTTACATGGAAGAGAGCAGATGATACATGCTCCTTTGTACTTTGTCTTTTCACTTCATAACATCTCCTGGAAATCATTCCAGCTCTGCTCATAGAGCTAATATCTCAGTACCTTGTTGTGTGTGTACCATATTTAATTCAACCAATCTCCTGTGCTTGGGCATTTAGGGAGTTTCCAATATTTTGTGATGATAAATAATGCTGCAATGTATAACCTTGAGTATCTGTAGTTTATTGAAGTATAATTGATTTACAATGTTATGTTAGTTTCAGGTGTACAGCAAAGTGATTCATTTATATATATTCATACATATATATATTCTTTTTAGAATCATTTCCATTATAGGTTATTACATGATATTGAGTATAGTTCCCTGTGCTATACAGTGGGTTCTGAGTATCTGTATATTTATATTGCTAGAGGTAACTATTTGGAGTCAATTTCTAGAAGAGGAATCACTGAGTGGAAGGGTAAATACATGCACATGTTTGTTCAGTTCAGTTCAGCTCAGTTCAGTCACTCAGTTGTGTCCGACTCTTTGCGACCCCATGAATCGCATCATGCCAGGCCTCCCTGTCCATCACCAACTCCCGGAGTTCACCCAAACTCATGTCCATTGAGTCAGTGATGTCATCCAGCCATCTCATCCTCTGTCGTCCCCTTCTCCTCCTGCCTTCTATCTTTCCCAGCATCAGAGTCTTTTCCAGTGAGTCAACTCTTCACATAAAGTAGCCAGAGTACTGGAGTTTCAGCTTTAGCATCATTCCTTCCAAAGAAATCCCAGGGCTTATCTCCTTTAGAATGGATTGGTTGGATCTCCTTGCACTCCAAGGGACTCTCAAGAGTCTTCTCCAACACCACAGTTCAAAAGCATCAATTCTTCGGCGCTCAGCTTTCTTCACAAGTTTGTTAGGTATTGCCAATTTCCACTCCTTAGAGGTTGTCCCATGTCACAAGCCCACCAGCTGTGTTTCTGAGTGCCTGTTTCTTCAGGCTCACCTACAGAGGGTATTGTTAAACTCTTGAGTATTTTTTTGTTTGCTAACATGACAGATAAAGATGTTATTCAATGTAGATTTCATAGGCATTTTTATTAAGAGTGAAATTGATTATACTCTCATATATTTTAACGTTATATTTCATCTAATGGATTGTCTATTCCTATCTTATGCCCACTTCGCTACTGGATTTTTGGCCTTCCTTAATTTAAAAAATATTAGATATTAGTTCTTTATGATTAAGCTACAAAGACTTTTCTGTCAGTTTTCATTTGTACTTTGATTATGCTAAAGTTTTTTTTTGTTGTCAAATTTATCAGTTTCTCCTTTGTAGCATGCAGATTGTTAATTATATTAAAAAATATTTTCTTACCCAGCTTATATAAAACTTAATCCATATTTTCTCCTAATACCTGTGAAATTTTATTTTCTATATAGATCTTTGGTTAATTTGATAACTATGGGGGATCAACTCTGAATATTCATTGGAAGGACTGATGCTGAAGCTGAAGCTCCAATACTTTGGCCACCTGATGTGAAGAGCTAACTCACTGGAAAAGACCCAGATACTGGGAAAGATAGAAGGCAGGAGGAGAAGGGGACGACAGAGGATGAGATGGTTGGATGGCATCACTGACTCAATGGGCATGAGTTTGAGCAGGCTCTGGGAGATGGTGAAGGACAGGGAAGCCTGACAGGCTGTAGTCCATGAGCTCCCAGAGTTGGACACGAATGAAAGACTGAACAACAAGTTCTTGTATATAATGCAAGAAATAGATCTAAATTTATTTTTTAAATGACTATCTATTAGCCTAACACCAGTCAGCCCCAGTGATTCTGAGATATCTCCTTTATCATAACATAGTATTCGGGCCTATTTCTTGACTTCTCATTTTGTTCCATTGGTGAGCCTTTTTAAGTGTTGCTACCCATGATTTGATGATAGAGGCTTTGTCGTGTGTATGTATATCCTATAGGACCACTCCTCTTTCACAGAAGATCGTTTTTAAAAGACAGGAGTTATTATAGAACATTGGTAGGCAGAGGGAAATGACCAAGTAGAGATATGAGTCGAGAGAGAGAGGGGGGAAAATTGTGATGTCCTTGAATAAGCACAAGCAGAGAATTCAGAAAGGAGCCAGAGAATACAGATTCAGAAGTTGGTAGATTTGCCGGGGAGAAGAATTCTCTTCTGACTTTATTCCCCAGTGAAATAGAACGAAAGTCAACAGCTGAGTGTGGAGGAAGCGGGGGAGAAGGCTAATCACTCAGACTATGCTGAAGGCCTGCTTGAGGTCTGTGGTCGTAAATGGAAAGCAAGACTCACATGCAGAGTTACGTTTTCCTCTAGCCTCACACGATGGCTTGAGCGTGAGAACTGAGCAGGCACGCTGTTGAGTTTAAACTGAGTTGCGATTTAGCCAAACAAGCTCGGCCAATGGAAAGAGGGGTTAAGTAGTAAAGGCAGCATGGATACAAGTAAGCAGAATGATGGGCCAGGAATCCAAGTTGGGTGAGGAGGGAAATGAAGAGAGTGGGCAAGGAGGGCGGGGTGGGTGTGAAGGCTATCCTGATGACGGGTTAATCCTGAAAGCGTTTAAAAGATGCTGGAGTCTTTGGAAGGGGAAGTGATGGTCTTGAGGTGGGTGGAAAGATGGGATAGAAGAGAAGATGTCAACCAAGATGTAAAAAGACTGAGGGGCCAGAATGTGGTCGGATTGTCTTCGTGGTTGGGATGGTAGTGAGGAGGGAACAGAACAGGCTCCATCTTGAAAGCAGGGCTCCATCCTGGGCTGGACTGTGGACTTTGAACTATGTGCCCAGTATCTATGGAAACGAGGTACCAACTGGAGAACCAGGTCCCTGGAAGGAAGAGCCCCAGGGCTTGAACCTAGACTCTCCGTAGTCTAAAAGAATACCCTAAGTATTTGTGCAACCCAACAGAATCATACATTCTATTATGCTTATTGGGATATGACCACAGGCCTATTGATAAGTGTCCACTGTTAACTACCTAGGCTTAAGGCTGATTGTATCTTTCTCTTCCTTTGTTTAGACTAGTTTCAGGGAATTTGGGAGGTGGGTTTGGGCACTTACACTTAGGGTATATAAGGTTTTCACAAAAACTGGTCCGGGTCCTTGGCTAAGAGGAGACTCTGCCTTGGGCCTGCCGGTGTAATAAACTGCACTCCACTAACAGCTTTGTCCTTCTGAGTGAGTTTGTTTCCTGGAACACGTGGCTACAACAGTAGGGCCAGAGAACTGGGGAGCCTGATCTTAAAATCCCCGAGACTGAAGGGCAGTGGCTGGCAGGTCGGAGGTGCCTGCAAATGAGAGTGAGGAGTGGGTGGGACCTCAAGGCTCCTCAGGGACCTGCAGAATTTCACCACTGGAAGTTCAGGTCCCCATCACCCTTAGGAATGTCCTCAAGCTCCGCTTCCATCTGTTCCCTTGGCAGCCTTCCAGGATTGATTAAGCTGTGAAGTTGGAGACTAAGAAGCTTGGCTAAGAGATTTGTCTTGAAGTCTGTAGAGCCTGGCATCCCTTAAAACACAAAGACAATTTGAGAGCCCTGAGGTCTGGGAGAGTGAAGTGGGATGCTTTCTGCAGGGCTGGCGTGAATCCTACCACAGGGAAGATTCTGGAATTCATTTGCAGTGCTGGCCAGGTGCACAGAGAGGCTATGGCTGTCATGCAGGAACACAACGGGGTGAGCTTAAACCCTCAAAGGGTCAAGTAGCCTGGACAGCCCTCCCTGGCTGCAGAATCAAAGCCACAGCTATTTCTAAAGGACTTCCTAAGTGTTGAAAAGCCATCCTCTTACTTCAAGTATCCTGTTGCCTCCAGACTTCCTGAGACTCCCCAAACATCTGAAGTTCGATCCTGGATGGTGTGTCCCAGCCAGGTGAGCTGGATCTGGGCCGCCTTCAGAAGACCAGCGCTCTCATGAGCCCTGGCTCAATGGGTGACCCAAGTGTGGCTTAGGCCGTGCATTTGAGGCTGACTGTGCCTGAGATCTGTCAACAGGAAAGGGCCCAGGTCTTGACGAGGGAGAAACGGGTAAGGTGAGATGGTTAACCTTTAGGGGAGCAGGAATAGTCAATGGATTTAGGATGGAGTCCATTTGTGAGGTGACAGGGCACATGGAATGTCATATCCGAGTGTTGAGAATAGAAGTTTGTGGTCTGGGGCCAGTTAGGATGTTAGAAGTAAGATTCAAGGTTATTTTCAGTCACAGATAGTAATTTGGGCTTCCCTGGTGGCTCAGACAGTAATGAGTCCACTTGCAATGCAGGAGACCTGGTTTGATTCCTGGGTTGGGAAGATCCCCTGTAGGAGGTCATGGCAACCCATTCCAGTATTCTTACCTGGAGAATTCCATGGACAGAGGAGCCTGGTGGGCTATAGCTGATAAGGTCACAAAGAATCAGATAGGACTCAGCCACTAAGCAAAAACACATAGTAACTTGGAAGCTGGCGTAGAGGTGGAAGAAAAGTACATACTGGACTCAGAGCCCACTGACTTGTGCTCACTCGGACTGGACAGAGTGGGTGAGAAAACCCCATCTCTCTTTCCCAGCTGGGTCTCAGGAGGTCCTGTCTGGAGGAGGGCCAGGTCTTGTCAGCGTTTACTCTTAGGCTGTGATCTGCCAGTGGGACTGAGTTCTGAGATTGACAGATGGGGCTGGCACTGGGGTAGGAGAAGGGTATCTCTCTTTCCCAGCTGGGTCTCAGGAGGTCCTGTCTGGAGGAGGGCCAGGTCTTGTCAGCGTTTACTCTTAGGCTGTGATCTGCCAGTGGGACTGAGTTCTGAGATTGACAGATGGGGCTGGGACTGGGGTAGGAGAAGGGGAGGAGGTGGGGCAGGTGAGGGGGTGGGGTGGGGCAGGTAGGTTCCAGACACCTCCACCCTCATCCATTCCTGCGGCTCCCTTTGCTCAGAAAGAAGTGGTGATTGGGAGTTCCCAACCTTGAACCCCCATCCAAGAGAGACACCTCAGATCTAGAAACACACACACACATAGCTACTCCCACTTAAGCATATCCTGACTTCCCTGCTAGTTCAGTGGGTAAAGAATCTGCCTGCAGTGCAGGAGCCCCAGGTTTGACCCCTGGGTCCAAAAGATCTCCTGGAGAAGGAAATGGCAACCCATTCCAATATTCTTCCCTGGAAAACCCCATGGATGGAGGAGCGTGGTGGGCTGCAGTCCGTAGGATCGCAGAGAGTCAGGCATGACTGAATGACTAACACACACAAATCCACAAAACCAAAGTTGCGATTTTTCTCCCTCAGCTGCACACAGTGGCTGTGGACCCTCTACTCACTCTGGGGGCGAGAGAGCAGTGCCTCGTCACACAGAGAACATCAACCCCAAACTCCAGAGTCTGGTAAGATACCCAGGTCTGTGGAGATGCTCTTAGGCAAACAAATTCCACATCTCCCCAGTCCTTAGAGTTATGTTTCTGTCTGTAGCACCTGGCTCCAGGCTCAGCACTCAGGAAGCTCAGGAAACAAGTCTGAGGACCTTGGACAAGAATCCGTGCTGAGCGTGGGGGTCCTGGTCCTGCTTGACTCCTGCCTTGCTGCATAGAGTCCTCAGGCCAAGAGTCTGACCTTGTTTCCCAGCCCAGTCCAAAACCTGGGAAACCTGTCACGTCCTGCGATGCTGATCATCTACCTTCCTGGCTCCCCAACTCCAAACTCACACACTCACACCCATACCCCCACACACTGTCTGTCTCCTCCAGCTTGGACCAGCTTACCATAATTCAGACTGGTCTGATGTAATTGAGATGTCAGCTTCTGCTCCCCAAACACTCACCTCTTTTCTTCCTGGTTGGCAGACCCCCTTTTACAGACATATGTTTCGAACTCACGTCCCCACACACGCCTGCCTTTGGAATAGCAGACAGCTGGCTGTACCATCTTTTTGGGGCTGTGATGAGTCTCCATCGCTCACTCCCATTGCACGGGCTTTTCTCTAATTGCGGCACGTGGAGGCTACTCTCTCGGTACCTACGGTGCACAGGCTTCTATTGCGATTGCTTCTTTGTTGCAGAGCATGGGCCCAAGGGTACAAGGGCTTCAGAGGGCTTCAGTAGTTGCAGCGCACAGGCTTAGTTTCTCCGAGTTATGTGGGGTCTTCCCAGACCCCTTCCAGGGCCCAAGAGTAGACATTTGTCTAACACCTGGAAATGAATTGTCTGAGGAGACCTACATGCTGACAAAGGAAAAGATTTTATTTGGAAAAAGGCACCCAGGAGGACAGCAGGAGAGGACGGGAACCCAGGAGAACTGCTCTGCCACGTGGCTTGAGTCTCGGGTTTTATGGTCATAGGATTAGTTTCTGAGTGGTCTTTGGCCAATCATTCTGACTTAGGGTCCTTCCCGGTGGCACATACATTGCTCAGCCAAGATGGATGACTGCTAGAAGGATTCTGGGAGGTGGTAGGACATATGGCATCTCCTTTTGACCTTCCCCAGACTTTCTGTTGGTGGTGGCTTATTAGTTCTGTGTTCCTTGCCAGGACCTCCTGTCATAAAATAACTCATGCTAATGGTTGCTATGGTGCCTGGCCAGGGTGGGCCGTTTCAGCTAGTGTTCTTCTTCTAACAAGACTAAGGATCACACCAGTGTTTGATCCTTAACCACTGGACCCCCAGGGAAGCCCTGTGCCATCATGTTTAAACCTTTGTGTGTTTGCTAAGTCGCTTCAGTCGTGTTTCTTTGGGACGCTACGGACTGCAGCCTGCCAGGCTCCTCTGTCCATGGGATTCTCCAGGCAAGAGTACTGGAATGGATTGCCATGCCCTCCTCCAGGGCGTCTTCCCGACCCAGGGATTGAACCCGCATCTCTTACGTCTCCTGCATTGGCAGGCGGGTTCTTTACCACCAGCGCCTCTGTAAATTCTATTCCGTTAGCCAGGACACATAAAAAGTCAGCCTTTAACTCAGTGATGTCACAGCATTTTACTCCCATGTAAGCTACTGCGTATGTGTTTTTAAGGAACTTCGGCTTGCTTGCCTTTCTGTTACATAGGTAAGCACAAGCAAATGTGAATTCTCTCTTCCTTTTTGGTTTGATGCTCACTTGTGTGACCTCAAGGACATTGATATGATCAGTTTTACAAGGCGCTGAAGGATGGGCCCTGGCTCCTCCTGGGATCACAGCAGAGTGGGCACAATTCTGAAGCCCAGGCCAGGGACTGTGGACCAGAGAATTCAAAATGGGGAGAGCCCAAGACACACAACGAATTAACACTGGATTCCTGGGTCAGGCCCCTCTGGGCCTCAGTTCCCTTAGGTGGAGAAATAGACTATCGCCCATCAGAAGTACCTGAAGGACTAAGCAGCGTGATGTGTGTGTGGTAACTGCTCAGTAGATGTTACTTTCTCTTCCCTTTTTTATCCTTAGTGGAATGTGCTTTCTGTGGCACTGTCGGTATCTGTTCCAGCTGATGAAACCCTTTAAAGAAGCTCAGATGCTTTTGTGCACGAAGCATCCCTTACAATTAGAGACGCACGCTCTGCCATCTTGGCTCTTCCTCCGGCAGCTGCGCCCCGATCTGTTCAGGTTGGGGAGACCTTTCCTGGCCTTCCTCAAAACCATCATTTGTGCAGCGTCCCCGGGGCTACGAACAGCAAGGAAATGGAGGAAAGCAAGCAACAGCTGGTGTTAAACAAATACCATCATCTTACAAATGTCTCGTCTCTGGGATAATGATTCTTGCATATGCAGAGCAAAGAGGGATGTCAACAGCAGGACCCAATACTAGAGAAGAAACAGCTGAAAGGCAGTCATAGCCCTTCCCTACTGTGTCTCCAGCAAAATTCCATTTTGGAAAACAAGAAAAGGTGCTCATAAGTTCATAGCTTTTTCTCACACCAGACTGAAAACCCACCTCTTGCTCTCTGTTCTGATGAGCTAAATCCTGCAAACTTACGTCATGACAGTGGGTTAGTGTCTGGGGTGGTATCTAGCAAAGGGTGAGCTAGTGTGGACACATGAGCACCTTCTGTCTTGCTCCCTTGCCCCCCAGCCGAGACCTGTTTGTGCTGCTGCAGGTGCATTTGGGAGTTCCTGAGACATTCTCAAGCATCATCCAGAGAACTCTGCCTGTAAATGGCTAAGACAGATGTTTTATGTCTTGCTTCATTATTATGGGTGTTATACCCCAAAGAAGAAAAACATTAATGAATCATTTTTAACATTTAAAAGACTCCTGTTGAGCTGTGATGGGAATGGCCTGGAGCCAAATGGCGATGGAGACCTTTGTCCTTGGCATCCACTCACTCAGTCTTCTCTCCTCTTAGCATGATTTTTTTCTCTCTCAACTGAAATCCATCACCTAGTTTCACGTGAGGCAGCCAGTCACCTCGTGCTGACCCAGGCCATCAAGGATCCTCTTTGTCAGATCCCAGACAAGCCTGCTACCACCAGATGTTGTATCTTGTGACATAAATGGCAGCCGTGGATGTGTTTGTTTTGCCTTGCTTAGTGTTTTGAACAAAAATCAATGATCAATGGTTTGTTTACAACAGGGGTCCCCACCCTCCAGGATCTAGTGCCTGATGATCGCAGGTGGAGCTGGTGTAATAATAATAGGAACAAAGTGCACAGTAAATGTTATGTGCTTGAGTCATCCTGAAAGCATCTCCCCCACCCTGAGGTCCGTGGAAGAGTGATCTTCCACGAAACTTGTCCCTGGTGCCAAAAAGACTGGGGACAGCTGGTTTACAACATTTAAGAGATTTCATATAAATATGTAAATTCTCAGTTTCTCTGGAAAATAAAAACCCCAGAAAGATTTGGCAAGGCTGGGTTAACATTTTCAAATTAGCAACAGTTGGTTGGAGCTGAGACGTGGCTGCTCCTTACCGACGTGTGGTTGCTGTTCTGTTTGCCATGGACCCCACTGCTCCCTATTGCCTCCCTTCTCACTTAGGTCAAAGTTAGTGCCAGGCAACTGGCTCTTTTTATTCCCTCATGTTACCTTCCTGGCCCGTTTGAAGTCTCTGTTTTAGATCTTCCAAGCTTCCAGTGATGCCAACCGTGTGATCAGAAGGTTAGACCTTCCAGTCCCACCTACTTCTCCATTCCCCTAGTCTCCAGGTAGGGGAGAGGGGCTGGAAATCACATTCAATCACCAGTCGCCAATGATTTAATTGAGCATGCCTAGGTAACCAAGCCTCCATAAAAAACTAAAAGGAACCCTGCAGAGCCAAAGTTTCCTGAGAATGAAGAACAAAGCCAGAGGCATGATCCTCCGTGGTTTCATCCTCCATATTAAAACCGATGGTAAGGGCTTTCTTCATTATCCAGTGGTGGAGAATCTGCCCCTATCTTACACCATACACAAAAATCAGTTCAAAACAGATTACAGACTTGAATGTAAGAAGTGAGACCATAAAAATCCTAGAAGAAAGCATCCATGCTAGGCTCTGGGAATCAGTATTTCTGATGATTTTGTTTTTTGGATTTTGACACCAAAAGCAGAGACAACAAAAGCAAAAATAAACAAGCGGGACTAAAAGTAACTGCACAGTGAAGAAAACTGTCAACAAATGAAAATCTATGAATGGAAGAAAATATTTGCCAATCACACATCTGATAAGGGGTAAATCCTGCAAATATATAAAGAGTTCATACAACTTAATAGCTTTAAAAAAAAAAAGTTCAATTCAAAAATGGGCAGAGGATCTGAATAAATATTTTTCCAATGAAGACACACAGATGAAGGAGAAGGCTTTCCTCTAAAGCGCCTCAAATCAAGTCTGAGGCCAGTTTCTCCGTGCATCGTTTCTGTGTAATTTGCTCCTGTTGTGAGCAGCGTCTCTAAGTGCTTCTACTTTCTCAGAGGAGAAAAGCAAACCAGCCAGAAAAGTACAGAAAAAGGAGGGCTTTCTGTTTATTTTCTTCATTAAGTGAACACACGAGCACATCCTGGAAAGTACAGGGTGACTAAGAAGTAACCCAAAGGGAAAAACCTAATGGGGGAATTTTGTTAAAAGACAGAATTTACATATCCACCCTTTGGGTTTCCCTTTCAGCCTCTCTGTGGTTCTCAAAGCCCCAGGGAGAAGCCAGAGGGATGGAGGCTACTATATTCGAAGGTCCCATCGGCTTGAGGGCAAGGCTGCTGGACTGGGGCCCCAAGACCCTGTGGCCAGCTCATAAGAGCCCTCCACACAGGGCTGCCTGTGGACCGGAAAGCACCTGACCACAAGCCTTGACTCTCGACAGCGTTCACCGAGGTACATTCGCTGGCAGGGTTAGTTCAAGTGCATTCTGTTCATTCAAAAACACTTCTCTGGAAAGGAGTTTCAGAAGACACCCTTGTGGCAAAGGGGAAGCCCACCTTTTCTTTTTATAGAATTTCCTCATCTGTCAGGCCAGTCAAGCCGAGAGGCGAGAGTCTGGGTAGAGAGGAGGGTGCCCTGGGTAGTCACCGTAGACTGTGCCCCTGTCAGCCAACGGCGGTCACCAGATGAGCTGCTCCTAGTCAGTCACAAACGTCTTTTGCGTGTTTGTGATGTGCTCAGCATTTGATAGCCTTGATGACTTCAAATACCAAAAGTGTGTTTCCTGGCCCCTCCTGCAGGATTTTCCCTCAAAGCGCACGCTTTACTCTCATTTTCTTTTTCTCCTGATCCAATCTCTGTCCCCTACCACCCCCCCCAACCCCATCCTCACTGTCCCTTCCCTTTATGCAGAACTGCCCTCCAGCTCTTCACCCCACATCCCTCACTCCCAGCCTCAGACCTTCAGAGAAAAATCGTGGAGAATCCAGAGACAAAGCAAGTTCCACTTGAAGAAAGAGTGTCTGCCCACGTAAACTTCTTGAGAACAATCTTTGCACAAGTTATCGTGCTGCTTAGTAAATGTTGAATGGCAAACCCATACTTCCTCCTCTCCAGGCCCATCCCCCAGAGCCCCCGCCCTGGGAGGGGGAGGGGAGGAGAACTAAGATAACCTTCTTGCGCTTTCTCCATCCCCAGCTTTCCAATGTCCAAATTCCAAATGTGATGACATGCTCTACTGGCAGGACCTTTGAGAGAAATCAGAACAACACAGCCACAGTCCTGGAGAAGTGGTCAGAAGGGAGAGTCTGCGGGTCTGCAGAAGTGGTGAGGGCTATCCCTGTGCTTTGCCAAAGGTGAATGGATGCCTGGCAGCGAGAATGGGTGAAGAGTGAGAAAGTGTTAGCGGCTCAGGTGTGTCCGACTCTTTGCAACCCCATGGACTGTAGCCCACCAGGCTCCTCTGTCCATGGGATTCTCCAGGCAAGAGCACTGGAGTGGGCTGACATTCCCTTCCGATGGTTTAGGGTTCTCTTCTTAAAGTAATGGGGCAGACACACGTGAAGGTGACCGCTAGTGGTTTCAGAATGACTGTATGCGTGTCTTCATGTTCATTTTTCTTTTCCTTCTCCAATGGAGGTGAAGACCAAGCCAACTGTAAACTCTGTTCTCTGTTCAAGGAAGACCCCCACGGTAGGGCTTGGATATATATCCCTGCCTATAATTATTTCCACATCCGGTACACTCTGAGATCCTCTAATTTTTTATTGCAATGTGGCCTGTATAACCCAAGGATTCTTCACAAGGAGCTGCCTTCTCAGAAATATGTTCATACCTCAGTATGAAGGACTATTTAGAAGATGAGGAAGAATACCATATGGATGAAAATGAATGTGAGTAATTCAGTGGGTTTGGTGGGAGCTGCTGTGAAGTCACATTTCAGACTATTAAATAACAGATTGTTCTGTTTTTAGGAACATGGTTTTCTGTGTAATGCAAAATAAATGCCACCTTTTGCAAATGTATAGAACTAATGAATAAACACTAACCAGTATCTAGCTGCACCTGCAGGAGAGTAAGGGCATTCTGGAGCGTAAAAAATGAAGGAAGAGGTGTGAAGCTCAGAAACTGACACTGGGGCTTCTTGGTGGGGGCGGGGAAAGGGTAAGAGAACAGAGGAGGCACGGGTGGGAAAAGCAGTCATTTGGGCTTCAGAACTGGCTGAGGAATTAGGGACTTAGGGCTTGATAACAGCAGGTAGAGGAAACGAAACCTGGACCCCCAAGAGAGTAGAAGGTTGGAACCAAGTCCCCTCTGCCACCCCCAGCAACAATGTAGGGGTGAACTAAAAACAACTGCCTACTCACGCAGTGAGATGACAAAGAAGCTTTTTTTTTTAAAAAAAAAAAGAAGAACAAACAAAAGCCTCTCCCTTAATTTATTAATTTATAATCATAGAGGTGCCGGTACAAAGATACAGTATTTAAATTACTAGCACGGTCTAGGACACATTCTACTAAGAGAACCTAGCATCAAGTTATATGAGGCAACAGACTGATAAAAATTCAGAGATAAATGGGCAATTTTATAGTCACAGGGGGATTTTGGAACATATCTCTTTCAGCCACTGACAGTTGAAGATGACAAAAAGTAGGGCTATAGACTTGAGTAACTCAATGAGCAAGGCTGATCAGACACCAGTGTGGCAAATGCACATTCTTTTCGAGAGCACGTGATGCGTACATCGAAAAACCACACATTAGGTCCAGAGCACTTCCTGACAAGCAGCAAAGAATCACACAGACCACACTCTTGAACATACTCAACTGTTAGACTCCAGTAGTAATGATTCAGTCAAACCTCATCTTTGGAATTTTGGAGGGAAAAAACCCTGTAAGTAATTCATGACTATGAGTGTCTTATTGGAGAGTCTAAGAACAAATTCTTTTTGAAAAAGCTTTTTTATATGGAGCATTTTTAGAGTCTTTATTGAATTTGTTACAACATGGCTTCTGGTTTGATTTTTTTGACCGCACATGGGATCTTAGCTTTCCTGGACTGTGTGCTAGGTTGCTTCAGTCATGTCCAACTCTGTGGCCGTTTGGATCACAGGCTTCCAGGCTACTCTGTCCATGGGATTCTCCAGGCAAGAGTACTGGAGAGGGTTGCCAGGCCCTCCTCCAGGGGATCTTCCCATCCCAGGGATGGAATCTGCATTTCTTATATCTCCTGCATTAGCAGGAGGGTTCTTTACCACTAGCACCATCTAGGAAGTCCCTTAGCTCCCCTAGTAGGGATCAAACTCACACCTTCTGTGTTGGAAGGCAAAGTCTTAAGCATTGGACTGCCAGGTAAGTCCCCAATTATCAATATTATAAGAAAGTTTGGCAAGATCACTGCCTACACAAAAGTAAATTTTTATTCACTGGCAACAAGCAACTAGAAAACTTAGTTTAGAAAATATACATGTGTAAATAGCACCCTCAAATAAAAGGTACCTCAGAATACAGTGACCAAAAGACGGAAAATTTTTAAGTATGAAATTTAAAAAATTCCTGAAGACCTAAATAAATGAAAAGATAGTTAATACTGATGGATTTGTAGGATTGAGATCTAAAGATGTTAATTTTCTGCAATTTATGAATTGAAATGTATTCCTCTTAAAATTCAAACTATATTTTTTGAGGTTCACAAGTTGATTCTAATGTGTGTAAGGTAGAGCAAAGAACCAAGAACTGCCAGGACAACCAACATCTGAGGGCTCACTCACTCCATCATCATAGGAACACTTAAGAAAGAAGTGTTAGTTGCTTAGTCGTGTCTGAGTCTTTGCGACCCCATGGATTGTAGCCTGCTAGGCTCCCCTGTCCATGGGGTTTTCCATCAAGAACACTAACTTCAGTGTAATTAAGCAATAAAGAAAGTGATATTAGCACAGGGAGCCTCCCAGGTGGTGATAGTGGTAAAGAAACTACCTGCCAGTGCAGGAGACATAAGAGATGCAGTTTCCATCGCTGGACAGGGAAGATCCCCTGGAGTAGGAATTGGCAACCCTCTCCAGTGTGTTTACCTGGGAAATCCCATGGACAGAGGAGCCCGGTGTGCCACAATCCATAGGGTTGCAGAGTTGGATATGACCGAAGCGACTTAGCATGCACACACAGACACATTAGCACAGGGAGAGACAGAATAGAGTCAGGCCCACAAACATCTGGAAATTTGTATATAACAGAGATGCTATTTCAACTTCAGTGCGGAAATAAGGACTTTAAGCAAGCAGCATTGGAACAATTGGTTATCCATATGGAAAAAATAATTTAGATCCCTACATCAAACCATAGTTAAGTGGATTAAAGACCTACATATGAGAAAGCATGACTTTAAAAAGTTTTGGAAGAAAAGAAAAGAGAATGTTCTTATGAGCTCAGGGTAGGAAAAGATTTCTTAACCATAACACCAGAAGCATAAACCATGAATGAATAAAACCAATAAATCTGACTACATTAAAATATGTTTAAAGTCCTTCTGTACATTAAAGGCATCATAAAGTGAGAAATACAAAACTTAGACTTGGAGACGGAGAAGCAATGGCAACCCACTCCAGTACTCTTGCCGGGAAGGTCCCACGGATGGACGAGCCTGGTAGGCTGCAGTCCACGGGATGGCTAGGCATCGGACACTACCTCACTTTCACTTTTCACTTTCATGCATTGGAGAAAGAAATGGCAACCCACTCCAGTATTCTTGCCTGGAGGGTCCCAGGGACAGGAGAGTCTGCTGGGCTGCCGTCTGTAGGGTCGCACAGAGTCAGACACAACTGAAGTGACTTAGCAGCAGCAGCAGCAGACTTGGAGAAGCTCTTTGGCACACACTGTACCAAGAAAGGATTTTGCCCCCAGTTTATAAACAGCTCCAGTGGGAAAGGCCAAATGATATGAGGACACCCAATGGCTTTGAAAGATAGGAATTGTCCTCTGTCCTAGTAATCAATGGCATGTAAGTTAAACAAAGGGGAACTAATATTTCATATTCAATAGACTGGCAAAAATGAAAAAGAATCTGATGCTGCCCAGGAAGAGTATAAATGGGCACATACATTTTGGAGAACAAAATGTCAATATCTAATAAACTGGTGGAGTTGTTGGACCAGATTAAAACATCTCCAGCTCCATGCAACACTGTAAGAATGGAAAGAAAGCTTAAATGCAGGTATGGGATCTACCAAGGAACAGATGTTTAATTAGGAATCTATTAGAGCTTCCCAGGTGGTCCAGTGGTTAAGAATCCACTTTGCAGTGCAGAGGGCACCAGTTCCATCCCTGGTCAAGGAAGACCCCACATGCTGAGAAGCAACTAAGCCCTGGCATCATAACTCTTGAGCCTGTTCTCTGGAGCCTGTGAGCCGCAGCTACTGAGTCCGCACACAGCTGCTGAAGCTAGTGCCCCTAAGCCTGCCTTCCACAACTAGAGAAAGCCTGCTCACAGCAACAAAAACACAGCTCAGCCAAAAGTAAATAAATACTAAAAATTAGTGTGTCACTAAATAAAAATACAATTAAAAAAGAGTCTATTGCATACAGACATGTTTGATTATTTTCTTTTCTGTACCTAGTTTTATATCTTTAAAAATGTCTTAATTGAAACAGTAATTTTAGTGGGGTTAAAGGGGAAAGGCACTTACAAAGAGCTTGTGTGACTGTCAGTTGGTAGAGCCACATTCAGGGCAAATGAAAATGTCGTGTTCTGCCATTCTTTTTAACTTCTTGAGTGGACAAAGGTGGAAGAGTTAGCTAGCAGTTTGCATCAGCAAGAGTGTTGGGAGAGAGGTATGTTCATGCACCACAGATGGGAATAGAGTGTGAGGACACCTCTGTGGAGCTAATTTCAGCAATATTTAACAAAGCTGTGAATTCCCTTTGACCTAGTACATTGTCCTCTAGGTATTTATTCCAAGAAAATATATCATATTATATATATGTTATGAAGCAAAGTTTTATCTACACAGAAGTTGATCATAATAATCACAGTGTTGTTTTAATAATAGTGAAAGAAATAGCTAATACTAACACTATCTAAGCTAGTAACCCTAGACTAGGCATGTCTAACACTAGTAGGTTCTAATTTATCATACAACTGTCAGATGGACTATTACGCAGTGGTAACAATGCTGCTGTTGAATCCTTTTAATGATGTGGAAGCTCTTGCAAATATGAAGTTAATATGAATTAGGTTACAAAACAGCATGTGGAGTATCTATGCACTGAAGCAAAGACTCCAAAATGTAACCAGAGGTTATTTCTGGTTGGTCAGAGGCAATCTCTATTTTATTCTGGATTTTAAAGAAATCTTTCTTATATATTTTCTCCCTCTCTGTGTGTGTATGTGTGCATAACCTTTGTTTTAAATTATTTGCTGAAATAATTTAAACAGGCTTGATGCTATGGATGACAACGCCAGCAGGCCGGGGGTGGAGAGTGGGGTGGCGGGCGGCGGGGGGCGAAGTATGATGGATTTGCCAGGTTCCTGGGGAAACCTAGTCTCATGATCTTGGAAACAGGACAAGTGCGAAGACCTGGGTTCACCCTGAGGTCACCACAGGCAGCTGGGCGATCAGGGGAGTCGCTCATCCACTCAGAACCTGGTTTCGCTTCCGCGCAAAGGACCTAACAGCCCCGGCTCTCCTGGCTCTCGCCTCTGTTTGCAGGGTGTCCAGCGTGTGCGCGCGGCTGCCAAGCCCCGGGAGCGGCGCGTTTCACGCGGACTGCGGTCGCCGCGGTAGGGTAGAGGCCAGAGCAGCATCAGCATCAGCATCAGCATCAGCGACGCGGGCGGGGGCTCGGGGGAGGTGCGGATGCTGATGCTGATGCTGATGCTGAAGATGTGTATAAGAGACAGCCAGTACTCTTGCCGGGAAGGTCCCACGGATGGACGAGCCTGGTAGGCTGCAGTCCACGGGATGGCTAGGCATCGGACACTACCTCACTTTCACTTTTCACTTTCATGCATTGGAGAAAGAAATGGCAACCCACTCCAGTATTCTTGCCTGGAGGGTCCCAGGGACAGGAGAGTCTGCTGGGCTGCCGTCTGTAGGGTCGCACAGAGTCAGACACAACTGAAGTGACTTAGCAGCAGCAGCAGCAGACTTGGAGAAGCTCTTTGGCACACACTGTACCAAGAAAGGATTTTGCCCCCAGTTTATAAACAGCTCCAGTGGGAAAGGCCAAATGATATGAGGACACCCAATGGCTTTGAAAGATAGGAATTGTCCTCTGTCCTAGTAATCAATGGCATGTAAGTTAAACAAAGGGGAACTAATATTTCATATTCAATAGACTGGCAAAAATGAAAAAGAATCTGATGCTGCCCAGGAAGAGTATAAATGGGCACATACATTTTGGAGAACAAAATGTCAATATCTAATAAACTGGTGGAGTTGTTGGACCAGATTAAAACATCTCCAGCTCCATGCAACACTGTAAGAATGGAAAGAAAGCTTAAATGCAGGTATGGGATCTACCAAGGAACAGATGTTTAATTAGGAATCTATTAGAGCTTCCCAGGTGGTCCAGTGGTTAAGAATCCACTTTGCAGTGCAGAGGGCACCAGTTCCATCCCTGGTCAAGGAAGACCCCACATGCTGAGAAGCAACTAAGCCCTGGCATCATAACTCTTGAGCCTGTTCTCTGGAGCCTGTGAGCCGCAGCTACTGAGTCCGCACACAGCTGCTGAAGCTAGTGCCCCTAAGCCTGCCTTCCACAACTAGAGAAAGCCTGCTCACAGCAACAAAAACACAGCTCAGCCAAAAGTAAATAAATACTAAAAATTAGTGTGTCACTAAATAAAAATACAATTAAAAAAGAGTCTATTGCATACAGACATGTTTGATTATTTTCTTTTCTGTACCTAGTTTTATATCTTTAAAAATGTCTTAATTGAAACAGTAATTTTAGTGGGGGTTAAAGGGGAAAGGCACTTACAAAGAGCTTGTGTGACTGTCAGTTGGTAGAGCCACATTCAGGGCAAATGAAAATGTCGTGTTCTGCCATTCTTTTTAACTTCTTGAGTGGACAAAGGTGGAAGAGTTAGCTAGCAGTTTGCATCAGCAAGAGTGTTGGGAGAGAGGTATGTTCATGCACCACAGATGGGAATAGAGTGTGAGGACACCTCTGTGGAGCTAATTTCAGCAATATTTAACAAAGCTGTGAATTCCCTTTGACCTAGTACATTGTCCTCTAGGTATTTATTCCAAGAAAATATATCATATTATATATATGTTATGAAGCAAAGTTTTATCTACACAGAAGTTGATCATAATAATCACAGTCCGCGCCCGGGGGCGGGGCCGAGCTCGGGGGCGGGGCCGGGGCTCTCCGGGTGGCCGCCGCGGAGGCGGGGGAGGCGCACCCGCGCTTCCGCCGCCTGCGGGGATCCCCCCGGGACCGGCGCCCGGGGAAGTCCCGGGTGAGCGCGGGTAAAAAAGCCGGCGCCAGGGCCCCAGGCCGGCAGTCCTCAGCGATGTCACGCGGGCTCCAGCTCCTGCTCCTGAGCTGCGGTAGGGCCTGCGGACGCCCGGCGCCCCCCGCCCGCCTCCCCGCAACACCCTCTTTTCTCGCTTGCTCACGCAGCTCTCTCTCCCTCTTGCAGCCTGCAGCCTGGCGCCCGCGGCGCGGGAGGTGAAGGTGGCCTGTTCGGAGGATGTGGACTTGCCCTGCTCTGTCCCCTGGGACCCTCAGGTCAACTACACGGTCTCCTGGGCCAGGGTAAGTGCGGCCACGCTGACGGGTAGGGTTTGGTTTGGTGGTGTAATTGCGGGAGGGGGAACCACCTCGCTCGGGCCAGTGGCCCTCTGTGGCTGAGGGTCAGGGATAACTGCACTCGGTGGTACCGGGTCTTCGAACACGCTCTCCCATCGCGACTCCAAGCCCATTCGCATCCAGGTACAGGCTGACATAGATGTCGTTCCCCCGGGGACCTCAAATCTTTGAGATGAATGATCCAGATAAGGCGTTTTGGAGAGCAGAGAACCTCTTATTTGGATTAATTCTAGAGGCCACCTGTGGTTGTGGTCAGCAGGCCAGGGAGAAGGCAGCTGGTGAAGATTTGACGTTGGCAGGAGGCATGCCTCTGGATTTATTATTTCTGCTGTTTTGTGACTGCGTGCTCATACCTTTGGGGAGAGGGGAGGGGGCTGTTTGAGGGGAAGGATGACCAGATAGAAGCTCATGTAGGCTCTTTTCTTGGCTGGTAGCTATCTGCCAGTCATCCCCTTTCAGGGAAACCCTTGGCCTCCTCCCCATCCCTCTCTCCTCCTCCCTCTGAGCATTCTGCAAGTTCCAGCAAGGAGGGCTTCTGTGTGATGGTGCTCTGCAGGGTCCTCCTGTGTAAGAGCAGTGTCACCTACCCTACCACAAGAGGACTGAGTCCGACTGACGCTTTTTTAAGGTTTCCTCTCAACTCTAAGCTCTTCAGCGTATACGATTGTGATTGTGGTGGCCTTGCAAACCCAAGCAGCCCAACTGTTTGCGGTCACTGGTTTATTTATATTTTTCTGCTCACCACCTTTAATGAGGTTACTGCTACAGTGGCACCTGGGTTGAAGCCCAGTGACTACGCTCTACCAGCCTTGCTTTGGTTGGCTCACTGATGGGTCATCTTACCTACTGGAAATCTCTGTGCCTTTGTAGGTTTCCACAAAACGCTGGCTGTTCTTCTGCCCGCCATAAAAGATGCTGTAAGAAGCTGCACAAGTATCTAGCCATTTAACAAGGCAGCCTAGGACCATTGTCTGTGTGTGTGTGTGTGTGTGTGTGTGTGTATGTGTGTGTGTGTGTGTCTTCTCTCCTAACCAGACTGTCAGTTCCCTAGGGACAGCACCACAGCTTTTGTGCCTCCTGAGAGGCACCCAGTGTCCTTGTTCATTTCAAGGTGCTCAGTGAATTCAGGCCAACCTTTTGTGATTATGCACAGTGAAAATGGTGCTGAGGCTTGGGGGCCCTGTGTTGTGTATGCAAATAGATTTGTTATTATTCCTGCTTCATTTCCACCTTAGTCACTGTGGAATCAGAGAAGACAGCAATTCCAAAATTGTATTTTAACAGAAATATTGGAAAACCAGTGTTATTTGGGTAGTCACCGTCTGGCAAGCTCTGAGGTAAAGGTCTTCATGCATCAGCAGTTCCACTGGACTTAAGAGATAAATCCTATCACTGATGAGGAAACGGAGCCTTAGGGCTGAAGTAACCTACTCACTATTACACAGCTGGCTAAATGCTAGAGCTGGGATTTGAATCCAGCAGTCTGGTTCCACAGCCTAAATTCTTAGAGGTCTGTCTTGTTATTTCTGTTTTCTATCTTAATTCCTTAAAGAAAATGAAAGTGTCTTTGGGCTAGCCAGGCAGGGACTTGGTTATCTAAAAAGACGAGAAAACATGAAACCATGATCCTTTCCAGATTGATTAAAAAAGGAAAATAATATTAATATCCCCAGGGGAGTACTTGCAAAGTACTCATGAAACAAGTAGATGAAATTTCAGACTGTAAAGTTCAAACAGTTGTCAAGTTAAATCTTCTTGCATGAGGTTATTTGGAATGATGTAGTAAACCAGAGCGATTAACCTCTGGCTTTTCCTTGGATGTCAGCTGGTGATGTAACCCTATAATGTATGTGCTTGTTTGTTGAACACAGTTCTTACAAACTTTACCCTGAAGGGCTCTCAAACTTCTGCTAAGAAAAAAGACAACAGTCTCTTGGCATTGTCTGTTTTCTGTTGGTCCATGGAATAGGATCACTGAAAAATCATGCCCAGTTTATTTTTTTAAGAAAGAAACTGAGATGGAGTTGTGATGGATAGGAGACCTGTGCTATTTCAGTAAACTAATCAGATACCTTGAAAGTGATACGCTTTGTTTTTCAAGCCTTTTTTTTAACAGATCTCAGCATATTTTGAGATATTTGTTATGTTCCAGCCCAGTAATTATACTTTTTGCATAATTGTGCTTGTACAACAAAAACGGATAGAGCGTTCTGGAAATAAAGCCAGCGGTGAAATACTGAAATTCTTCGTTTTTCAGAAGATTATCTTGTCATTTTCACCCACAACTTTCTTGTAAAATGTTTCTGTGAAGCTTTAGAGGTGGCTATAAAGTGGGGAATTTAAGCCTGGTGACCGCAGCCAGCCTCACTGCATCATCAGTAGGGTAGTTGGTAAAACCACTTTGCACAGTTGTGGGCTGTGTGCTGGACAAGTAAGCAGAGAGTCCTTTGCCCTGTGGGTTTTCTCCGTCCACCAGATTGAATCACATTCTTGCAGGATTTCTGCATACCACAATTACGGTTGTAATGACTCACAATTAAAAAATCCATTTCCCACTCAGTTCCCTGGCACCCCAGAGCATTCTGCCACTGTCCCGTTGGTGCTGGTTACTTGCAGTGAACAAAAGAACCCGTGTAAACCATGTGCTTCTTATCATATGCCTTTTACCAAAGACTCAAAGCAGACGGTGTCCAGTTAGTGTTTGCAACATGAGGGTGAGTTGGGAAGGAACAATGTCCATCTTATTCTCTGTGTTTCCAAGATGCAAAGACAGGGGATTGGGGTTGAGGAATGCAGTCTAGACTTGCTTGGGGTGTAAGCTCAAAGGTGGAGCCAAGAGTGGGCACTGGTAGCCCCATTCCAGTTAGCACAACTCTGCTTTCTCTTCCCAACTGGGATCCCAGAATGGGACCTCCTCTCATCCCTTCCTGTATTGTACCCTTTAAAGCAGAGTGAATGATTGAGAAGAAATAGAAAATGCAGTGTATGCATCCAGTGTAGCTATTAAGATCGTGACCAGGTTGTGGTTGTTGGAGCAGATGTTTTGAGATATTATAAGGCACACAGGCCTTGGTCAAGCCCTCTTCTATCAGTGGCTGGGACCTCCGATTAGACTTCTAGCATAAGAAGATCATAGCACAATTCCGTGTCTGCCGGAGGAAGACCATCCGTTCAGGGGCCAGTCTGTGCTTCTCATGGGGCGGCCTGGTCCATGCTCTCTTTCATGAGGCTGCAGTAGGTCCGGAGGGGCAGGATGGCACTGGGTGCACAGAGTGTCTGGGCATGGGTGAGGCTGGCCACTGCTAATGATGAGTGGTTGCTCACGAGGGAAACATATCTCTATCTTGTATTGTTCTGGGAGCCCCCACAGCCTGTGTGGATGCATATCGAAAGAGGATCTCTGAGATGAGACTCAGGTTTCATCTCTGAGTGACACTGCGGAGGAGAGGACAGACCTGCGTCACAAGACAAGTGCCCTTTTTAGATGATTTCCAAAGGAAGGGATAAAGGGGAAGTGAGACCATGATCTCAGAGGCTAGAGCAGACTTGAACTTTATCATCTTTAGAAGAGCTGTAACTGTGGCGAGTCCGGGGCTCTCCTGGGGACTAAGGGAGAGCAGGTTGATGGCTTGTGTGTGGCCACTTGGGAAGTTCCAGGGTAGTCGCTCCACGGCTCTTGCTCGTCCTTGGTGTGTTTCAGAGCTGTCCGCCGTGGGCATGGCCAGTCTCCTATTTTCTGTCTCTATAGCATCTTGTGTGATAATGAACCACAAAGCAAGGAGGCACTAAGGAGGAGCCCACAGAGGGTCTAGTCTTGATGAATGGCCCGGGCAGATGGCCACGGTACAGCTCCCAACTCTGACGGCCCCACGGGGAGATAACGCATGCCGCTCACCACACTTACCTGATTCTAGAATGCCCTCTGCTTTAAGATAAGATTTGAGATGTTTTAGGAGAAGGAAACATTTCTATATTAAATATAGAAGCACTAAAACACTGCAATGTAAAAAACAAGGCCTGTGTGAGTGTCAAAGAAAAGTTGTATCATTCTCCATTGGGACCTGTATTACTTGCCCTGATTGAATAACCTTTAGGTCAAACTATGAAAGGCATAAAGTTAGTTTTCGGATGTCTGTCATATTTACATTTTCATCATTTAGTTAATATTTCTATTTCCACATGTGTGCCACGTCCTGGACCTGGCAATGACGGTCCTAAGACCAATCCAGAACATTGGCCAGAGGACAGAGGCCTGGAGACAAGAACACACAGGTGTTGTTTAGGGAGCTGATGGGTAACTGCTAATCTGGAAGGGAGGATTATACCACAGAGGACCAACAGGTAGTACCAGCAAGCAGGCTGGTAACAGAGGGTGAAGACCCCTGAATGCTGAATCATAGGGGCTAGAATTTGGTCCATTCGGCATCAAGGAGCCTTTGACAGTTTTTAAGCAAAGAGGACAACATAATGGAAGATATGTCAGAAGGAAAGCGTATTTCTTATGGTGAGAGGCAGAATATAATTCATCCTAGCAAATGAGTGTCAGAGGCGGGCTTCAGTCTTGTGAAGCTGCCGGTGGGTTAACTGTGAGCCTGCAGTCCGGGCCTGGGGTTTGCCTCCGCTTTCTTTCTCAGTGGGTCTAGGGACCAGTGAGCCAGGCTGTGGAAGAAATCCCAGCCAGATGAAAACGATGGAGCACTGAGAGTTTTGGACCATGATGAGAAACGTTGCTAAAATTCTTCCAGCTTGGAAGAGGGGTGGGAGGGAAAAGGCAGCTGAGAGTGAAATACTAAAAACTGCAAACACTTGTTTTCCATAAATACAAGGGGGAACCCGAATCACATGACGACTGATTATCTTAGTTCTGTATATGGTTATGTCACTTCACAAAGAAGAGGAAGTTAGGAGAAGGTCTCAGTGACATAAGGGAAGGTTTTAATGTAGGGCAGGACTAAAAAGAGATTCATTACCTTAAAGGGGGGCTTCCTCTTTCTATTAATACAACTGTTCTCCATAAGCCCTTTCTGGAAACTCTTGGGATAACCCCAAAATTTCTACCAACAATGCTTAGCTCAAACCAGAGCTGAACTAAAGTACTTCCCTAAGACTCTTTCCACCCTGAAGCACATTTTTGACTTTGTTTTTGCACTGAAGTATACCTGGGTAAAAATATCTCTGTGTGTCGTGTATTTCTGGTAAGATGTAAGAGCCCAAGGCTTATGAATATCACTTGATATTTTTGTGGAGCAGCAGTTAATCTGCCTCATGTTCTTGTCTCAATTGTCCAAGAGAAGATAGATCCCAGAACGGGTCCAGGATTATTGGTCCAGATGGGGAAAACCAAAGGGAAAAAAGACAGATGCTCATTGCTGTGGACAATTCAAATTCACCTACGCCCAGACTCACCGGGTCAGTTCTAGAGAACAGAGGTTCTGAGTCCAGTTAGACCCTGGCGTCTCTTTCCCTGAGGAGTGGGAGGCACGTGAGCCCAAGTGACAAAACAGGACTGGCCTTGAGGTTGGAGCCCTGTGAAGGTCCTCCCTTATATGCCACGTGTATTTTTGGAGGAGGGCAAGGTGCACGTGTCAGTTGGCAATCTTTCTGTTGTGAAGGCTTGTAATCCAGTCAAAACTGGCTTCAAGAAAAGGGAATATATCGGCTTCTATAGTTGAAACAATTTTTGAAATGAAAATATAGTTCATACTTCAGTTATGGTTGATGTTGTAGGTTAGTGTCCCACAAAATGACATGTGTCAGTCCTAATCCCTGGTGTTTGTGGATGGAACCTTATTTGGAAATAAGATCTTTGCAGATGTATCCAAGTTAAAATGAGGTCATGCTTGATCAGGATGGGCCCTGAATCCAATGGCTGGTGTCATTAAAAGAGACAGAGACAGACACACAGGGAGATCTCTCGGGAAGATGGAGGCAGAGATTGGAGTGATGTGTCTCCAGATCAAAGAATGCCAGTTTCCAGCAACACTAGAAGCTGGGAGCGAGACCTGTGACAGATTCTCCCCTTCAGAGAGAGTGTGGCCCCACCAACCCCTTGATATTGCACTTAACGGCCTCCAGAACCAGGAGAGAATACATTTCTGCTGTTTTAAGCCACCCAGTTTGCAGTAAGGCTAGATGTGGAGGTTCCTGGCTGTCCACAGGGCTTAGTGACTTTCTGTCTCTCAACTTGCTGATCCTTTGTGTTGGTTTAATTGTCAGCCTCACGAGGCAGTGAGGTAGTAGCCGATAACTGCAGACCTGTCTGTTCTCCCAAGGTCAAGTGCCAAGGAAAAGATTACGCCTCTTCCATCTCAACAAATGTCTGATTATGCTCAAGTGGCTTTGATTGGGTCATGGACTCATCAGAACCAGTCTCTCTGGTCACAGAGGCCAGGCTTGTGTCAAGTGTGCCTTTTCTAGAATGAGAGGTAGTACCCTTGAAGAACATGAATTCAGAGGATTCAGGAATTCAGGAATGCCCCTCCAGGGTCCAGCAGGATCCCTAAGAAGCTCCTGGGAGAAGGATGATTGGCATGAACAGTGAGTAGCCTAACTTCTGGTCAAATCCTAGTTCCAGAGGGGCTTTGCCAATTACAGTGATGCCGTAGAAAATTCAGAATATTCTGGCTATTTTGGAGACCTTGTGGATAGAAAAATAACCTCTTTCTAGAGCAGAGAGTGAGGCTTCTAGAACAGCTTTGCCGGAGAGACGGGAAGGATCAGCAGGAAGAAATGACTGATCGAGTGAGTGGAGATAGAAAGCTATCAGATACACCAATTCCTATGTCCTATATTACCACTTATAAAGCACTATTATATGTTTTCTCATTTGATCCTTAAAATAACCAAGAGGGAAGTAGGTAGTTACAGGTGAGGAAATTGGAGTCAGGTGAAGGAATTTCGCAGCAATGACCCAGTTATCTGATGAAGCAGCCAGGGTTTGACCTCAGGCCCTCTGATTCTGGATCGACTTACTCATTGTTTTTAAAATTTACTCATTCATTCAGTAAATAATGTTTTTTTTTTTTTTAATATTTCCTACATGCAGGGAAGTATTTAGAATCCTGAAGGAAACCTTAACTGTGAAAATAAGAAAAGAGAGTGGTAACATTTTTAGGTGTGATTGACGTTATGCTCCGTGATCCACCTACGTCATCATAGGTATCTTCACACCAACACTGGGAGATGTTAATTACCCTTCCCCCATCTCAGGGGAGCAAACGAAGCCCGAGAGCTCCTCAGTCCTTTTGGTGAGAGCAGAGCTAGCTGTGAGGTTTGTTTCCACATCTGCCCAAGTTCAAAGCTCTTCATTATATTGCCTCTGCCATATTCGTGGCTCTGTTAACAGCCATAAATCCAATCTGTCTGTTAGACCCAGTAAATTTCAAAGTAGAAAATCATTTTTCCAATAAAACTACACTTAGAAAAAAATGATGTTAATGCTCATACATTCTACCCTCATTATGACATCAACCTCTGAGCCAAACTATTTTGCACGTTATAAAGAGCTGTTTTTATGATGAATGGGGATTATATTGGCACTTTAATTGAGTTAGAAACCAAGGTACATGAATGTTAGTGCATGGGAAATGCAATAAGAAAAAGCTGTTCAATGTGATTGGAATGTGTCAGATTAATTTAATACCACCTTAAGTACTTAATGTCCATTCCTTTAAATATGTTTAATTAAATTGTTGGATTAAATATTTATATGCATATATGTGTACACACACTTTTCCCCTCAAAAAATCTCTTCCTTTCCTTTTACTTTCCTATCACATTCCAAACACATCACATATGTGATAAATTCAGAATTCAAGGTTGTCAAATCAAAATTCTTTGCTGTAGGAATGGAACAAATATGGTATATGGTAATCTAGGTAATCTATGGTAATCTATGAAGTTAGTATATATTTGGATAAAAGTATGTAAACATCTAAAAAACTTCTCACAGTAAGGACTTTGACTGAAATATTGGTCTATTTCAGCCATATTTAGATATTTACTTGATTTGTTTCTCTCTAGTTCAAATTTATCCACCAGTTTAAAAAAAAAACTTAGTTCACATGCCTATAAAATTAGTACTTGTTGTGTTTGCTTGGCTTCAGTTCAGTTCAGTTTAGTCCCTCAGTCATGTCCTAGTCTTTGTGACCCCATGAATTGCTGCACATCAGGCCTCCTTGTGCATCACCAACTCCTGGAGTCTATTCAAACTCATGTCCATCGAGTCAGTGATGCCATCCAGCCATCTCATCCTCTGTCGTTCCCTTCTCCTCTTGCCCCTAATCCTTCTCAGCATCAAGGTCTTTTCCAATGAGTCAACTCTTCGCATGAGGTGGACAAAGTATTGGAGTTTCAGCCTCAGCATCATTCCTTCCAATGAACACCCAGGGCTGATCTCCCTCAGAATGGACTGGTTGGACCTCCTTGCAGTCCAAGGGACTCTCCAGAGTCTTCTCCAACACCATGGTTCAAAAGCATCAATTCTTTGGCGCTCAGCTTTCTTCACAGTCCAACTCTCACATCCATACATGACCACTGGAAAAACCATAGCCTTGACTAGACGGACCTTTGTTGGCAAAGTATTCAGCAAATTAAAGAGAGTTTATTTTAATTTAAGGCTTAGGTCTCCTTCTTAGAGAATGAATATGGTATTTAAATTATTTAGTCAAATTGGAGGCCTTGAGACAAGTCAAAGGTCTATAGGTCTTCTGAAAATGAGATGTCTTATATTTCACCCTTTTCTGTTTCAATTGGAAAGAATTTGTCAGCATAAGAGTTAATGCACAGAATGTGGATTTTAAAAACATAATTGGGGTGAATGTTTTGAGGAGTTAATTTGCCCACTTCATGCTGTGGTCCAGCCCTCTGCAATATTAGCCTTGCAGAGTGTGCACTAAATAGTCCGCATCAATTACGCCTGGCTGTGAATGAATCTGAGGGTTCCTTTTGTTATAAATTATTATTTCCTAAAATGCTTCTACAGAGAGGCAATGAAACACTTTGGGATTTGGAATGCTGGGAGTTGTTCCTGCCAGTGGTTGGTTTTGAGCCAGCTCAAGTGTTTATAAGAACTCAAAACCAGCCGAAGTTGAGGATGGCCCATTTGCTGTAATTCCATGTTCCTCCCCCTGAAATTCCTCTGATTCTTGGACGGTGCTGCTCCAGCCACGGCTAACTCACCCTGTCCTGCAGCGTGATGGCTGCTTGGTCACTGTGCTGAAGACGAGGATTTGATCCTTTGCATGAAGTCTCTTTTGCGCATAGTCTCTTGGTTCTGCTAGCGCCTCACTTCCGTCATAAGCACGTGACATTAATGTGAAAACTACAGCTAAATTTCTGCAGCAGTATGCAAAGGGCAGGGCGAGTAGGACAGGCGGTGTGCATACCTACAGCCTGAAGCTCAGGGAGGGCTCTGAACAATTTCCAGGTGCGCTGCGTGAATTTACAGAAGCGTCCTTTTGTTACAGTGAGTTATCAGGCGCAGAGAACTGTTCATTACTTTGGCAAGAGGACTCAGGTTATCAGCGAGTACTTCTCTCAGTTCTCTGGGTCTTTCAAGAAGACCCAGGAAGGGGTCATTGAAAGATGACCCTGTGAAAGTTAAGATATTTTTGCCTGATCTCACTGAGGGCTGCTGCGGTTCAGTAAATCAGAATTCTGAAGGCCGCTTTGGGAGTCTTTGACTTTCCTCTCCTTCTTACTTTCATTCATGATCTCACCCTCCTTTTGCTTTGCTATTTGAAAATAACCTCTCAGGAGGTTTTGCCAGACACCTGTGGAAATCCGACCGTCACTTAAACTACTGTTTTGTTGTTACCGCTGATTTTTTAAAAATGAATTTTCTTTTGCAAGTAGATAGCAAGCCACTGCCAGTCAGTTCTGATCCCCACCGCACACTCGATTCAGCAGTTCGCAGCAGCCCTCGTGATGAGGGGCCCATCTTCATGTAAATAAAGCACAATAGTTTGTATTTCTACCAGCTTTCAGAGGGCCTCTTGGTTTTGATCTTGACTTTCAGACAGGCCTTTCTGAGTTGAGGGAGGGGTCACTGGATAGGAGAGACGACCCCCCTGATGGAGAAAACCAGAGGTAGATAATCTCAAAATGACGTTGCAGCCAAGCTCACATCTTTTCGAATGCAGGGATTTCTAGCAAAATTGAGTTCCAGTGATATTGGTTAGAAAGAGGGGCTTCCCTGGTGGCTCAGATTATAGACTCCCCCGGCAATGCAGGAGACCGGGGTTTGATCCCTGGGTTGGGAAGGTCCCCTAGAGAAGAGAATGGCAACCTGCTCCAGTATTCTTGCCTGGAGAATCCCACGGACAGAGGAGCCTGGCGGGCTACAGTTCATGGGGTTGTGAAGAGTCAGATGTGACTGAGCGACTAACACGTTCACTTTTCGTGCTGTTAGAAAGAAATCTGAGTTTAACCCATTTGGAGGTTAATTTAGAAAAGCAAAGCAGGATGAGACAGCCTCATGGGGACTGCAGAGATTAAGCTCAGTGAGTTAATTAGTTCAAACTGGCCTTTGAGGCGGGGCTGGGGGGGGTAGTCTTGGAAGCAGTTGACCTGGATGGTCCTGGGTAGCTGACCTACCAAAAGCTGTGGTCCAGGGGAGCCCTTCATCAAGCAGTGGGTGAGGGGAGAGGTGCAGGTACGTGATAAGGCTGCATTTACTGGTTTCATCATGCCTGTAAAGAAGAGAACTGGGCTAACTTAGATGTGTTCTAGAATCAGTTGGATACCTACAGTTCCTTGACCACAACTCCTTCTTTTATTTTCTTGCTTTCTCTTTAAACACCTAAATGCCCCAGTCTGTAGATTCTTGGTTGTTTAGGAAGGAGCTTCAATGCAAGCAGAGCTTTCAGAATTGGGATTGATGTTCAGAGACTCTGCCTGAGAGCTGTTAGTCTCAGCCCGGTGCTGGGAGTGAATGAAGCGAGGATTCTTGCAGGAGTGATAAATCTACCACCAGATGTCTCTGCAGGCCACTCCACAGGCGTGCTTGCTAGAGCTGGGGCCACGGAGGCGGGAACCCAAGCTTCCCATGGACCTCACGGTGCATCCCCCAACCTAATACCTGAAGCAGAAACCAAGGAAGGGGGTGTGAATGTGTGTATGTCTCCTGTCTTGAGCTGCCTCTGCCTCTGTTCCCCGCATAATAACCAAGTTATTTATTTCCCTGTACTGATTGCCTATTGAAACTAGGAGAGGAGTTGTACAGTGCTTCCTACAGGAGATGCTCCCTATAGGAGATGAAACAGTGGCAGGTGCAGCCAGAGAAAGCAGTGGTGTCTTTTCCTAAGGGGCCCTCTGGTGTGGGCACCACTCCAGGGACCAGGAAGGAATGCCACCGGACCCCAGGCTCCCTGCTGGTCCCCAGCCACTCAGCGAAGGCTCAGGGCTGCCCTAGAGCCCTGAAAACAGTGATTGGCTTTCCTGTTTATGTAAATCAGGTTTAGAAGCTTTAAAACATTTCGGTGGCGAACCAATGAGCAAGTTAACTAGGCCAGTTAAAAATGTACCTGGGGAGAGAGAGTATCGATGGTGAACACGGTGTGTACTTAATGTGGGACTAGGAGGTGATGGAAAGACTCCACCAGTTTAATAACAAAGACTGTTCGGAGAAAGAAAACCAGCCAGGTTAGTGTGGGTAAACTTGGCATCTACTCCTGTCAGGCTGATCCATCCTGACTTCAGTGATTTAAGTTATAACTCCCATTCCATGGGGACTTCTCTGCAGTGCAGGAGCCAAGGAGACTGGTTCGATCACTGGGCTGGGAAGGTCCCCTGGAGGAGGGCATGGCAACCCGCTCCAGTGTTCGTGCCTGGAGAATCCCATGGACAGAGGAGCCTGGTGGGCTAGAGTCCATAGGGTCGCAAAGAGTCGTTCGTGACTGAAGCAGCTTAGCACGCACACAAGCCCCTCCACGCGTGTCTTGGTACGACTGCCAAGTGGCCTGACGTATACAGTCTCCACATGGCGCTATTGTCAGCTGTCTTCCTGCTGTAGCAGAGGGCTGAGTGTGGTACATCCTGCAGGGTCATGGATGAGCCCACATGTGCACAATCTCTGAAGAACAGGATGACTCTTCATGGGAGGCTTTGCTCGTCTGAATCTCTGTGCTTTTTTTTGGTCAAGTTGTCCGGTAATGACCTTAACAGATTTAGGAACGTTTTCTAAATAAAACCCTGAGCTACAAAAATAGGAGTCAGTCACTGGATGAGTTGGTATCTGAAGAAAAGAAGAGAACATTGACTAGACAACAACCAGCAAGAGAATGTGGTTCAGCGTGATTCATGCACTTCATCACGTAATCATTAATGATGCAAGGTTATTGTCAACAGGAACACTGTCTGCTTCATGCAGAGTGGAAGTTGGGATATAGAGAATCATAAAATGCAGTCCTGATCTCATTCCAAAAAGAGATGGAACCTTAAAGAATCCTCTTAGATTTTCTCCTCCCCCCTGCAAACATCACACATACTCACAGTATCTTCTTTTAAGACAGCCAGCTGAGGATAGGTTTTATGAAAGCAAGAGGTAGAATTTTGACGTCTCAGAGACCCAAGGGCTGTGGGTTCTGACAGTAGAGTGTGATACAAATCTGATTCTTGCTTTTCAAATTTATTTTATTGAAGTATAGTTGATTTGCAGTGTTGTGTTCATTTCTGCTGTGGAACAAAGTGAGTCAGTTATACATGTATACGTTCTTTTCCGCATTCTTTTCCAAGATGGTTTGTCACAGGATATTGAATATAATTCCCTGTGTTGTCCAGTAGGACCTTGTTTATTCATTCTCTGGGTAACGTTTGCATCTGCTGATCCCAAGTGCCCAGTCCACCCCTCCCTCCCCCATCCCCCTTGGCAACCCCAAGTTTATATACTCTTGGTCCCTGAGTCTGTATGTGATTCTTTCTTAACAGCTCACAGACGGAGGTGCAGAAAAGGTGGAGGTGACCCAGGAGGACCTGCAATCCCCTCAGCAGAGGAACTCTTCAGAGGCCCCCAGGGAAAGGCTGTACTCCCTGAGGATCCGAAACACTACGAGCTGTAGCTCGGGGACCTACAGGTGCACTCTGATGGGTCTGGAAGGGCAGAGAAACCTGAGTGGCACCGTGATCCTCAAAGTGACAGGTGAGGTGGTCTGCAACACCTGTTTTCTTCCTACAGCGCACAGGGCACTTTCTTTAAGTCCTGACCTTGATCCACTCAACCCGAGTCTAATTCAGAAGCTGTGGCTCACATCTGTGGCTGAAAGCTAAATTCTGCTGCAAGGGTAGCATAACTTTCTCTGCCTTCTTTTTCCTTTTTTTTTTTTTTAAGGAATCTACCCCAGTTTGATTGGGGTGGATGCCAGATGGAGTCAGGCAACTAAACCTGACTGTTATTTATTCATATAAGAGTCCTTTGGAGCCAATAGGAAGTTTCCAGGTCTCATTTTTGGAAGACAGAGAAACTGGGTAGTCTTGAGTTTATCAGATAGCTGTGCAATATTCTGCTCACTGAGGGATCTCTAATGTGGCCTAAGAGAGCTGTTACATGTTTCTGCCTTTTTCAACGTGAGAACAGCATTTCTTTCCCACTTTACAGTGATTGGATGTCCTAATCCCTCCAGTCAGGCCAAAGAAAGAGCATCCAGCAAGAAAAGAGGCTTCCCAAGTAGAAGGCACATTTTTGCTCTGTGCAGTAAGACCAGGATTCGAGTGTCAAGACAAGGATTATCTCCTTGGACTTTTTTCCATAACTTTTCTTGATGTAGCTTAAAGCATGCCTTGCATCTGACTTTGGCCCAACTCTTGTTAGTGGCTGAGGCCTGAAATGACAAACATGTTGTTACAGAGACCCTGACTTTGTGTAGCAGCTATTGTCTCCTTCCACGGAAAAGCTTAAAGGAATCTGACTCAAGATCATATTCCCACACTCGTGAGAAGGCAAGCACGGGTTAGGGGCCAGTGTTTGGCTTTTTTTTAAAGTTTTCTTTTCTTGGCGTGGTGTTCATTTTCAGAGTCTTTATTGAACGTGCCACAGTATTGTTTCTCTTTTGTGTTTTGGTGTTTTGGCCACAAGGCATGTGGGATCTCAGCTCCCTGATCAGGGGTGGAACCATCACCCCCTGCACTGGAAGGCAAAGTCTTAAACATTGGGCCACCAAGGAAGTTTCTCAGTATCTGGACTTGGTTCACTATCTCGCACAAACGCACACACCGTACATGCTTCTCAGCCTCCAGCCCTATACTGTGTTTAAGTTCATGGCACTTAACCACGCCTGCCCGGATACAGTCTCTGCTTTCTTCCTCCTGCCTCCTGGTGCAGTCAGCCCGGAGTATCATTCACGTGAATGAGAAATGGAGCAATCTGGCAGGAAGAGCAGAGAGGGCCGGCGCACGCCCCGGGGAGCGGGGAGCAAAGGAGCAGAGAACAGCTGACTTGCTTTCCTGTCCTCTGCAAAGGCGGTGCGGTTGCCAAATTAAGTGGTCAAGCTAGAGCCACTTGGATCTGGTTTCAGTATGAGCTCAGCTGCTCATTAACATGTGACCTTGTGCAAACCTCTGATTGAGTCTAAGCCTTGCTTTTCTCATCTTCAAAATGGGGATAATATCGTCTATTACACAGGTTTGTGGTGACTATTGAACGAGGTATTGCACCGAAATGTTCGGTCCACTGCCTGGGGGTGACCAAGTGCTCAATAAATGTTAGAACCGTCGGGACAGTGGCTCTCGGGTCTTCTCTTCGGGGGTCGCAGACCTCTGAACATCCGTCCCCACTGCACAGACCACTGCACAGTGTTTGAGTCCAGTTTCAGGGGTCACAGTTCTCTGGAGGGGCCCCTGTGAGCCAGGAGGTAGAACCCTCCAGTCACCTGGAGTCCGCCTGCTCCTGCCCCAGCTCTCAAGCTGACTCCAGGGGCAACCTCGCTGCCTGAAACAGCATGCTGGATGCTGTGCCCAAGTTGGGAGAGCCTGTCCCACCCAGTCTCCTCCTGGGCTGAAGGTGTCCCTCCTCCTGCACTTGCCCCACCCCCGCCCCGACGCCCAGCACCAAGGCCACAGCCTTTAACAGCCCCTTTTTGCTGTCAGCTTTGGTGGAGCGGCTTTGTTCAAAATTCAAAAAACAAAATTTTTAGAGGGGTATCGTTGATTTACAATGTTGTGTTAGTTTCAGCTGTACGGCAGAGTGAATCATTATACACATACACATATTCCCTCTGTTGTCAGATTCTTTTCCCATATAGGCCCTTACAGGGTATTGAGTCAAGTTGCCTGTGCTGTCAATCAGGTCCTTGTTTGTGACCTGTTTTCTATACAATAGCATATATGTTGATCGTTGTGCTCAGTTGCCTTCGACTCTTGGCGACCATATGAACTGTGGCCCTCTAAGCGCCTCCATCCGTGGGATTTTCCTGGGAGGGATACTGGAGTGGATTGCCATTTCATCCTCCAGCCGCTCCTCCCAATCTCGGGATAAAGCCCGAGTCTCCTGTGTCTCCTGCATTGGCAGACAGGTTGTTACCACTCGCACCCTAGCTAGTGTATATAGTCAGTCCCAGGCTTTCAAGGTGGAGGGGCTTTAACGATCCTACGGATCAGCACCAGCTTGTTCAGTTAAAGCAGGGCAGCTCTGCCACCTGCCTTAGAACCTCAGCCTCTCTGAGCCCTGGTTCCTTCTTCTGCAGACAGGGGACACTCAGCCTTGCTCCTGAAGGTTCAGTGAGATGCTGGCTGTCGACTTCTTTGCACACGGCTGGGCACAGAGCCAGCACAAGCGCCGGCGTCCCTGCCAGTATAACCTGTGTCCTTCTCCACAGGACACACTCGAGGGTAGGAAGGGGAACAAGGAGGACTTCAAAAAGCCAGAACAAAGCACGCTTGGTTTTTCACCTTGGTAGAAGAGTCCGTTCAGTGCCTTCATATATTACTTATTTCTTTCTGCAGGATGCTCTAAGGAACACAGAGGAGAGACTTTTAAGAACTACAGAGCTGAGATCGTCCTGCTGTTGGCTCTGGTCATTTTCTATGTAACACTCATCATTTTCACTTGCGTAAGTGTCTTTTGCAAACATCTCTCATTAAAAGATCACCTGGGGAACCAAACTGAATGTGTTTTGTAGATGGTGCGGATCATTTAATAATAGCAAGGGACCTGTTCTCAGAACCCTGGTCTTACTGAGGTCCCCAGACTGTGAGACTCTCTACGGGAAGCTCCCAGCTTATTCTCCATCTGGTGGTTCTGCCTAGAGCCGTGTGAGGAGAAAGTGAATCAGGAGGTGAAGAAAGTTTGTGAAAGGTGAAAGGATCCTCTTAGGGCACCAGCAGGCCGGGACATCCCTGGCGGTCCAGTGTCAAGACTTCACCTTCTAGTGCTTGGGGTGCAGGTTCGATCTCTAGTCGGGGAACTGAGATTCCATGTGCCTTAGGGCCAAACAAACAAAAAATAAACAGCAGAAGTATTGTAACAAATTCAATAAAAACTTAAAAAAATGGTCCACATCAAGAAAAAAGTATTTAAAAAAGCACCAACAGGGCTTGTAGATACGCTGGAAGAAAGTGGGACCTTGCCCGTCCAGTACTGGGAGAGGTGCTCTTCTTCCCATAGATGGATGAGCAAGCCTGTCCACTCCAGTGGACTTGTCTCCTTCATCTGCCCTTGAACTCTGTTCTCTTAGAGCAGGGGACCCCAGCCTCCAGGCCGAGGATTGGTAGCTCTTGTTCAATCAGGAGTGGCAGCAGATTAAAGTCCACAATAAATGTAATCCACTTGAATCATCCCCACACCATCCCCCTTACCCCACCACCTGTGGTCCACGCTCCCTGGTGCCAAAAAGGTTGGGGACCGCTGTCTATAGATTCCCTCTAATAGTTTTGGTACTTCCTCTCCATTTTAAGCATTAACCTTGAGAAGTCAGAGATACACAGGGCGTGGCCTGGGTGGAGGATGGCTGGCCTGTAACTTGGGTGTCCTTGACATACCCTTGAGCTGTTGGATGCAGACTCTAGCCGAGACTCCTCCCTGCCCCCCACGCCTCCTTGGGCATGGCTGCTCACCTGGGGTGACAGTGGTCGGGGAGCAGGGCCAGCTCCAGTCCTGACCCGCCAGGAAGTGATCGGTCTCGAATGCCTTAGCAGGAACAGGAAGTACTAGCTATTTGGGGACCAGGACATGGGTCACCCTGGAGCTATTCCAGGGCTGGCTCTTGTTGCTCACTGGGCCCTTCTATTCACTTAGTGACCTCTCTGGCCCAACGCTCATCTCTCTGGTTGCTATTTTAGACGTGGATCCAGCATGAGTGAGCATGTGCCGTGTACAGGGCTGTATGTAAGCACTGAGGGGATGTAAAAAGGCTAAGACCTATGTCCTTCCTTAAGAAACTTAGAGCTTGGTCTTTAGAGTTCTTTGCATGTGAGAAGATAATTGTTGTTTAGTTGCTCAGTCGTGTCCAACTCTTTTGCACCCCCATGGACTGTAACCCACCAGGCTCCTCTCCATGGGATTTCCCAGGCTAGAATACTGGAGTGGGTTGCCATTTTCCTTCTCCAGGGGATCTTCCCGACACAGGGATCAAACTTGAGTCTCCTGCATTGGCAAGCAGATTCTTTACCATGGAGCCACCAGGAAAGCCCATAATTAGAATGACCTGGTGGTAAATTTTAAAAACGAGTGACTTTAGTGTTTTGTTGGCAAATGCCCATTCCTATAGGCACTGACTTTCCATGCAGGAAATCCTAATGGTAGGGTCTGTGACTCCTTGTTGAGGTTCAGAGATACCAGTGAAATAGTGCAAACCTGCCGCAGAGGGAGTGAGGTAGCCTGCCTCAGGAGGGCTCCCAGATGAGCTGTCCCGCCAGCTCCCAGTGAATGAAGTTTAAATCAAGGTGATGCAGTTTTCCAGTTATTCACTTCTCAACATATCTCTTTTATTTGACTTTATTTTTCAGAAGTTTGCACGACAGCAGAGTATATTTCCAGACTTTTCTAAACCTGCCCTGGAACGTGCTTTCTTCCCAGTCACCTCTCCAAACAAGCATCTGGAACCAGTGACTCTTCACAAGACAGAACTGGTGTGAGCTGGGTTTCTGCACCTTTTTTCTGAGGCTGAAGGCTCCGTGGTGTGTGTCCATGTCAGGAGAAGCATGAGCCCCACGTGAAGACAACATCCTTCCTGTGAAGCCCTTCTCTTGACCGAAGCATCCCAAAGTGGATCCCACCCCACTGTCCGTGAGCAGGGCTTTGAGAATTCTGATTTGACCATCACGTGTGGAGCCGCCTGATTTGACCATCACGTGTGGAGCCGCCTGCAAGGTGCTTCCCAGTGTTGCTGCTTCATGACCTTCTTAGCGTTTTATTCAGCTATCTGGTCAACCTCTTGGATGGGGGTTTTTTTTTTTCCCCCTAGTCCTAGAAAAGCTATGGTGAGATGCAGTTGGAAAAGGACCTTGGGAAATACGAGTGCCCGGAGCTGGTCCTATGCAGACTCTTGAGGACAGCTGTCCTCTTCCACATCTGGAGCACATCTCCGAATGTGCTGTGTTTTCTTGTCTGAGCCCAGATGTTTTGTGTCTGGGAGAAATCGACAGGCCAAGCTGTGAAACGGGGAAATATTTAGCAACTAATTTCCCACCGTGAAGGCCCTTTTATTACCAAGGGGTAGGATGTGTACATAGAAATAGCAGGTCGGTGAACTGCCCCCAACTGGGCCTTTTTAATCTGGGAAAGACATCCATAAAGAGGCAAGAGCAAAGAGTGCCACATTTATTTTTATTGATCCATCTGTGTATTCTTGTCAAAAAAGGATTTGTGGTCTTTCTCCTTTTGAAATCCGTATCTTCAGTTCAATGTCGTTGTAACTGACAAGCAACGTGCTTATGGAGGGTGAGAAGTCAGAGACTATGACAGTAGGAGAGAGACGTGCAGGGACCTGACAGAAAGTGCTGGAACAGTCGTGCAACCTGGGTGCTGGCGCCAGTTGTCCCCCTACGTAGCTGTCTGATCCTGGATAAGATCCCCATGGTTTCTGCTTTTTCTGTTGTAAACCAAAAGGTTGTCATATGTGTTGATTGAAAAAAAAGATGTATGTGGAAATGCTTTGAAAGAGTATAAAGCACTATCCAGATTCCAGACTTCTTTTGGTCATTTTCCGTATTACTCCAGTGGTGTTCTGGGCATGAGAAAATACTTTTCATTTTTCATGTTTCCCATCGCCCCAAACAAAGAAGGCAACAAGGGACTCTTTCCCATCGTCTTATGTATGAATTCCTTTGGGGAAGTGAGGCCGGTTGAGTGGTCTGCTCTTGAGGCAGCAGCCAGAAGTTAACTCCAAGATGTGGACACTCAGGAGTCACCCAGCCGTGGGGAGAAGAGCTCTCTCAAATGTTCCATTGATGTTCTGGCATTGTTGGGTTTCTCTTATCAAACCTGGCCCTCTCCCCACTTACTTTCCAAACAGAATATTGCCCACGCTATTATTAGAGAGTTAAAAGAATGCCAAGTTTACTGTTTTTGCCTCTGTCATAGTTCTCATGTGACTAAATGTGTGCGTGTGAAGAGGGAGGGCTTTTCTCTTTTATATTGAAACTACTCATAAGATTTTGGGATGAGTGCTGGGAGGCCTGGAAACTAGTTTGAGAACCAGAACCCAAGGTGAAATTCTAGAGATGAAAGCTTGGCTGAGAACGTCCTCTGAGTGGGTGGTGGGGTGGGATTTATGGCAGGTAGACCTCTTGGAAGCAGCAGCCTCTTCTTCCCAGAGATGCTCCTGAATCCGCCCCTGAGTGGCCTAGCCACCAGGCAGTACACGATCAGCTGGACCACATCCATGACCACAGGTGGGAGGGATGGGAAGGAGGGTTTCTACTTCAGAAGGTCAGGGGCTCAGTACCTGTGACTCGTGGAGTTTGACTCAAAATTCTCAAATCGTTCCATTACCCCCCAGATGGCAAGAGCAATCAGGTTCAAGGGATGGTGAAAGTTATAGAAGCGTCGAAGGTGAATCCTCTTTGGAAAATGGCTCTTTGTGAAATGAATGCCCATAAAATCCTTGTTAAAGCTATAGATTCCCTTTCAGTGGAGTCACTTCCATCCTCAAATGCTTGACCAGAAATGCTAGGGAGACCACTGGTGTAATGAAGAGCTCAGCGTTTCTAGCTGGTTTGACATCCAGCTTCACCACTTCGAGGTTTTACCACTTGGGCAGGGGAGTCACCTCTCTAAGCCGCAGCTGGCAGTTCTTTAGAATGTGAATTACAAAGAAAATCTGCATTCTATGTATTGTGGATTAAATGAGATAACATATCTAAGAGTTTAGCCTGAAAAGTGAAGTCGCTCAGTTGTGTCCAACTCTTTGTGACCCAGTGGGCTGTAGCCCACCAGGCTCCTCCATCCATGGGATTCTCCAGGCGAGAATACTGGAGTGGGTTGCCATTTCCTTCTCCAGGGAATCTTCCCAACCCAGGAATTGAACCCAGGTCTCCTACATTACAGGCAGATGCTTTAACCTCTGAGCCACCAGGGAAGCCTAACCTAGCATCTGGCAAATAGTACCATGAGAACAAGATTATTGTTAGAACAAGACAGGAGAAAAAAGCTGCAGAGAAAGTAATGAGGACAGTGAATATTTGACAAAGTACTTTGGTTAAAAAAGAACAGAATTGGGGCTTCCCTGGTGGCTCAGAGGTAAAGAATATACCTGCCGACGTGGGAGACACAGGTTCGATCCCTGATCCTGGAAGATCCCACGTCCCGTGGAGCAACTAAGCCTGTGCGCCACAGCTCCGGAACCTCTGCTCTGAAGCCCGGAAGCCGCAACTCTGAGCCCGCATGCAGCAGCTGCCGACACAAGCATGCCCTCGAGCCTCTGCTCCACAAGAGAAGCCGTTGCAAAGACAGGGCACTGCAGCTAGAGAGTAGCCCCCACGCGCTGCAACTCGAGAAAAGCCCAAGCAACAAGGAAGACCCAGCACAGCCGAAAACAGATACAATCTTAAGAACAGAGTTGACTTGGTGGGAGAGTCATGGCGTTTTCAAAGAATTAATACAAGGTGAGGTTAGCTGCCTAGTGATCATTAGATGTGTGTAGGAGAGAGAGAGAGAAGGATCAGGGTGGGTAGGGTGGAATTCATCGGAGAGAGTGAGCTGGTTTTCCACTGCCGTGGTTGGAGCCTCTTAAGGTATTTCAGAGGAGGTAGATGATCGGGACCATATTTATTCTTTGTCTCTACTGCCAGGGAGAGCTTTGTTTTCAGAGCTCTGCTTGCCTATGGAATTCGATCTGTGGGTATAATCATTTCACCTCGGGATGTCCCAAGACACAAACACAGACGTGAATATTAGCTCCGCATTCTCCCAAAAGAAGGCCTGTGGGTTTTGCTTTCGTAATAATTCTTAGCAGATTTCATCGCAGAAAATACTGTGCCGCATGCACAGAGCCCAACAGAGCCTGAAAAATTGCTAGGGTTGCCATGGAGGAGATCACATGGCAGCCCGTGGACACAGAGTCCCCGAGGCTCATGTGTTCAACCCCACAGTACAGTTAAGAGTGGGGGGTCTCAGAATAATTCAGTCTGGTTCCCAGACTCTCCTCACTGGCAACTTTATTTGGCTGCATTACTTAATAACTGTTTAGCACTCTATCTTCCCTGTGTAAAGCAGTCAAAGGCCTAAAAATGTTAGGGTAGGTGCTGTTTGGGCTTCCTAGATGGCTCAGCAGTAAAGAATTTGCCTGCAGTGCAGGAGACTCAGGAGACATGGGTTGGGAAGATCCATTCCCATTGCCTGGATTGGGAAGATCCCCTGGAGGAGGGCATGGCAACCCACTTCAGTATTCTTGCCTTGGGCTTCCTAGATGGCTCAGCAGTAAAGAATTTGCCTGCAGTGCAGGAGACTCAGGAGACATGGGTTGGGAAGATCCATTCCCATTGCCTGGATTGGGAAGATCCCCTGGAGGAGGGCATGGCAACCCACTTCAGTATTCTTGCCTGGAAAATCCCATGGACAGAGGAAACTGGTGAGCTACAGTCCACGGGTGGCAAGGAGTCAGACACGGCTGAGCGTGCGTGCGTGCAGGCACGGGCGCTGTTTGCTTAATTAACAGCAGTTGTCTTTCATAGTTTTTCGACTGATGGTTTGCGAGCCAGATTTGTCCTAACTGGTTCCTAAGATATAATCAATCAGTTCTTTGGTCAGACACTGTATTAATTCTATTTATTATCTTTCCAAGGCCAGATGTGTTTTTTTTAATTTTCACCTTTAAATTGCATAAGAAAATTCTACCCTGTGCCTTTTTGCTGTGTTTCTCTGTGTGTGCTGAATGGGTGAAATTAAGCCAAAGCATCTTTGTTGAGCATGTACTCTGGCACTGTATGTAATACTCAGAAAAAGCAAGGTAGAGGCCTTTCAAGAATTTTATAATCTAGTAGAAGGAGACATGAACTCAGAGCCATATGCAGAGCTACTTGTTTTGCTTAGCATTAAAGAATTATATAAAGAATAGTGGGGACACAGGAAAGGACTGATAGTGTTCAATTCCTTCTAGGGGCACCTTAAAAAGATTTATAGAACTAATTGTGTTTGCTCTTGGGCTTGAAAGATAAGCAGGACTTTAAGTGGTAGTAAGCATCAGGCGTTGTGGAAATGGCAGAGGCACAATCTCTAAGGTAAAAAGGTAGAGAACACACTTGAACAGAGGGTTGTATGAGGGTTTTGTAGGCACAGGTCATCCACCATCTAGGCTAAGTAGGAAGAAGGTGATCATGAAAGATGGGCAAGTTGTCATGGAGGATTTGCACAGTGGGACAGTATGGAACGATTCTGAGTTGGGCAGCCACAGATTCATTTCTTGGACAGAAGCCAGGAAAACAAAGTGAAGGATGAAATGAAAGAGCTGGGGGAAATGGGAAGAGAAAGACCGTCCAGGAGGTCGATGGGAGTCCAAAGAAGCAGAGCGTCAGTGGAAGAGAAAGGAGATGGAAACGAGCTGTTTCCTACACATTACCATCTCAATTTTCAGTCTTTCTTTTTTTTTAATGATCCTAGCTAATATCTCTCTCTAACCCATCTGTCTATCTATCTGATTTTTTTTCTCCTTTCCTCTTTTTATATTTTTAACTAATTTTTGTTGAAGTGTAGATGCTTTACAATGTTGCATTAGTTTCTATCGCACAGCAAAGTGAATCAGATATACATATACACACATCCCCTCTTTTTTGGATTTCCTTCCCATTTAGGTCAGCACAGAACATCAGGCAGAGTCCCTTGTGCCACACCGCAATTTCTCATTAGTTGCCTATTTCATGCACAGTATCAATAGTATGTGTATGTCAGTCCCTCCTTTCTTTTAGAAGAATGGAATGGAAAGAAAGAAACAACCCCTTCCATCTTGTCCTCTGCATAACCTGCAGAACTCTTATCACCTCAGAACACAGCTAAGGCTTCTGTGTGTCCCAGCCACCTCGATAGCCTGCAGAGCTCTGGTGCTCCTGCAATCGTAGACGTTAGGATTAACCAGCTGGTCAAACCTGGTTTTAACCAACCTCATTCCCAGTCCCGCCTCAGATTCCTTGTCCCAGCAGAATAATCCTGCTTTCCCCCTTCTATAATTTGATATCACATTTAATCACTGATTGGCTGACTTAGAAAACAAAGAATATCATGTGTATTCTTTTGGTTTACTTTTTTTTCTGTGATATGGCAAAGGCTTGCTTCTTTCATTGGTCCCATGGCTTTATACTTTTGTCCTCCTGATTATGTGTTACACACATGATGGTCCCTTAGCGATTTTAGCCAGAAAGAAAAACACCAGTACAGTATACTGACGCATATATATGGAATTTAAAAAGATAGTAATGATGACCCTGTATGTAAGACAGCAAAAGAGACACAGAGGTATAGAACGGACTTTTGGCCTCTGAGGGAGAGGGAGAGGGAGGGATGATTTGGGAGAATGGCATAAAAATTAAAAAAAAAAAAATTTAAAAAATAAGAAAAAAAGAAAATTTTCCAGCAGTTGATTGATCGACCCTGCTAACCAAGCATTAAGATAAACCGAAAGATACCTTGAAGGGGTCCTAGTGGATTGTGCGTGGATACTGAGGGATGAGTATGAATACATTTTAGAGAAAAGGAAAACGGTGCCTTAAAACATTGTTCATTGCTCCAGAGCTGATGAATGACACATGAGCCCCATTCTCTCTTTCAGAGACAAGGCATTTCACTTGCAGATGTATCTTCTCTCGTTACCACTTTTTATTTCATTCTCCCCACAGGATCCCAGGCAAGTGCACAGTCAGGCAACAAAGACAAGAAGGAAAACAGCCTCTAGGCGGGGTATGTTTGTTTCCATGGTTCCTGAGAAGTTCAGGCGAAGGAAGGAAGCCAAAGTTGGGCACTGAAAGCAAATCTACTATTCTTTTCTCCTTTCGGTGTATAAACATGCACAGAAACCCTCTGGGCAAGGGAGACAGACTTCCCTGAGTGATTCATTCGGATTCTGCATGCGAAGAAGATATCGCTTGATTCTTCTTTATAAGAAGGGCCATCTCTTCAAAATGACCCTTTTTCCTTCCCTCTTTTCCAATGCAGCCTGTTTACAATCTCCTCTTGGAGATCTCAGTACTCAGCAGATAAGTAGGGAGACATTCAGATGGTGAAAACCTGCAAGACATCCCACCGAGTTGGAATGCTTTTCTCAAAGGAAAAAAAAAGTCTGTAAATGCATATGTACTGGCCCATGCACCCGAAAGAGCCTGCTGAACAGCCCACAAACAGCTCCCATCCCGGAACAGCAAAGCCCACGCCAGGGGTCAAGGGGCAGGGGGCTGAGAACTAATAATCATCTTGCACTTACACAGCAGTTTCCATCCGAAGACCTCAGAGCGCTTTATAAACATTAATTAAATGGTCCGACAGCCCTGGGAGGTGGCTGTGTATCACTATTTCCAATTTGCAGGGAGTGGAGGGAGGAGAGATGTGTGCATGGAGGGAAGTTGGAACCAGGCCACGCTACGGTGCACGTGGATTGTAGACTCAGAAAAAAGCAGCGGGACTTTTTCCTCTGTGAATCTAAGGCTGCGGTCACGTGTCACAGTACCTGCTGAGCCAGGAAGGAGATGGCTTGGCGACAGGGCTGTCCGGGGCGACCCCTCAGCAGGGCTCGCCACCGGCATGGGCTTGAGGTTGCCAATGTGCTCTCACCCACAAATTCACAGTCATTATCACAGATGCATCCCTTCAGTGGGACCCAGGAGGCCAAGTCGCTTCACCCCAGGTGAGACTCTGTTGGAGATGTAGTCCTGACAGCTGCTTGGAGAAGGGTTGTGACGGGTGCGTGGATCAGTTACTACTGGCCTTGCATTTGGAAAGGTAGCTGTGTGACGAATTGCATCCCCTGAAAACAAACGGTGTTTTAAAAAAATTATTGAAGTGTAGTTGATTTACAGTGCTGTGTCAATTTCTACGTACAGAAAAATGAGTCAGTTATATGTCCAGATATACATATACACTATTTTCCATATTCTTTTCATGGTTTATTACAGTATATTGAATATAGTTCCCTGTGCTATATAGCAGGAACTTGTTGTTTATCCATTCTATATATAGCAGTTTGCATCTGTTAATCCCAAACCCCCAAGCTGTTCCTTCCCTACCCCTTCTTCCCCCTTGGCAACCACGTCTGTTCTCTGTGTCTGTGAGTCTGTTTCTGTTTTGTAATAAGTTCATTGGTGTCATATTTTAGACTCCACATATAAGTAATATCGTATGGTATTTGTCTTTCTCTGTTTGACTTACTTTACTTAGGATGACATCCATGTTGCTGCAAATGGCATGATTTTATTCTCTCTGGAAAGATCTCTTTTCCATTCTTCCTGGAAAGTCCTAACCCCAGTACCCATGCCTGTGACCTTATTTGGAATCAGGGTCTTTGTAGATGTCACAAGTGAAGATGAGGTCATGCTGAATTAGAATGCCTCTAACTCCAAAGACTGTGTCCCTGAGACAAGGGCAACCTGGATGCAGATATATAGAGAGTGCCCAGAGAGGATGGAGGCAGTAACCGGGGTGATGTATCTACCAGCCAAGGAATGATCGGGGCCACCGAGGACAGAGTTCTTCATAGAGCCTTGGCAAGGGAGCACAGCCCCTGCCGACACCTTGGTTTTGAACTTTTGGCCTCAAGAATTGTGAAAGAATAAATTTCTGTTCCTTTAAGACATCCGGTTTGTAGAAAATGAATACGATAGTCTAGATTTTGAAAGATTCCAAATGCAGGATCATTAAAATGGTTGTTTATTTAGAACACATCCCACCATTGAAATAAGGGAAGAAAGGTTTTCTGGAGAGATTAGGCTGTGCCAATGGAGATGAGGGCAGGATGAGAACATCCTCCTGAAGGGGACTGTGACATTGTGGTCCCCTGACCACACGCTGACGGTTCTCAGCCACTCAGATGTTTGGTGTGTCAGTCCTGTTGGAACATGTTGAATTAGAATTGTGGAAATTCATTTAATGCATCCCGTGTTTTCATCTCTACAATGGTATAGCAAGAAAATCCAGGAAGGCATCCAGAAACCAGATCAAGTGCAGCTAAAGACAGAAACAATCTACAAACAAATAAAAGGAAAAAAAAATAAGATACAAACACTGGGAAAATTAATCTGACATCGGTGAGGTTGCAGATATTTGGGGCAAGAGATTGCTGCATTTATCTTTAGTCTTGCCCTTTGCTGCTGCTGCTACGTTGCTAAGTCATGTTCAACTGTTTTTGATCTCATGTAGCCTGTCAGACTCCTCTGTCCGTGAAATTTTCCAGGCAAGAATACTGGAAAGTTGGTTGGCATTCTTCTTCAAGGGATCTTCCTGACCCAGGGATCAAACCTGTGTCTCCTGCTTGGCAGGTGGGTTCTTTACCACCGTGCCAACTAGGAAGCCTGTGCTTTGCCGGCTCCCTTTAAAAAAAGCGCAAAAAAGTCCTGGGAGGGGCAACACATATAAAACAATACAATAAAGTCAGGCTTTGGAGTCAGACAGATGTGAATCAAAATCCAAGCTCTGTCATCCACAAGCTCTACAGTATTAGGAAAGTCATTTGACCTTGCAGGGCCTCAACTTACTTATCTGCTTAGTGGGTGCATGATGTTTTCATAGGTTTGCTGTGAGAATTAAATGAGTTAATAATTGTTTCAAAGCCCACTATATAGTATGTATAGCGTTACCAGTAGCATTTGCTTCTGCTCGATACTCTTCCTTCCCACGGACAGTGGATAAGGCAGAAAGGCAGGATGGAGAGGTGAGAGAAGAAGGGGTTGCAGGAGGGGCCTAGTTGAAAGATCCTGCTCAGTGGAGCCTGCCACTGGACTGTGGTTTGAGGAGAAGGTACCTCCTTCTCCACATGGCCTCGGGGTAGCCCAGCTCCAAGTATTCTTTCCTCCTTGTCCAGGGGCCCCCAGAGCCAGGGCAGTGACACGCTGCCCACATGGGGCTGCCCTGGGCAAGGGAGCTGCTTCTCATCTGCCTTTGCTCTCTGAACAGAGCTGTATCCTGGGAACTGGAGACAGGGAGCCCCCTGGAGGCAGCCCCAGCTCTCAGCAGGGTCCTTTATCACAGGCTGGGAGCCAAGCAGAGCACAGACAGGAAGACAGAGTTGTTCCTATCAGACTGGTGGAGAAGTCAGCAACCTCACTTTCTTTGAGCCCCAGTTAAATGGATCAGCTCCTATTTACTATTTACTCAAGCAGGCACAATCTTTCCAAAATGATTGTCATCTGTTTCTTTTTGCTAAGGTGAGCAAGTATTGAGTATAACTTATTTTTCAGGTTCCACATAATCAAAGGCATGAGTGACAGCCTTGATACAAATCTAAATATCCCACGTTGAGTTCCCCCACCAAATATGGCCGGGAACAACCACAGACCCACCCTCACGGGTCCTGAGCGGCCCTCCACCGCCCTTGGCCACCATCAGGGTTTCCTCTCGGGGCGGCCATGCCGCTCTCACTCTGCCACCTGGTGGACTGGCTCTGCAACTTCATCTCCTCTACCCCGGCTTTCATCACAGACTTGCTTTGTTGCCGTTCCTGCTGCTACTGGATTCATGAACATGGGAAAAACCGCTCTTGCCAATGAAAGCTCCCCAAATAAGAAGTTAGCTACTTGAAATTTCTTTCAGTTCCTAGAATTGGGGCACTTTCTATCCCTACCTCCAGTGCTGCATTCAGAAACATCTTGCACCCCACCATTAGATAAACTCCCCAGCAGGGCCCTTGTTCAGTAGCTGAGTCATGTCTGACTCTCTGCGACCCCACGGACTGCAGCACACCAGGCTTCCCTGTCCTTCACTATCTCCCAGAGTTTGCTCAAATTAATGTCCATTGAGTCGGTGATGCCATCTGACCATCTCATCCTCTGTCACCCCCTTCTCCTCCTGCCTTCGGCCTTTCTCATCATCAGGGTCTTTTCCCAACAAGTCAGCTCTTCAAATCAGGTGGACAAAGTATTGAAGCTGCAGCATCAGTCCTTCCAGTGAATATTCAGGGTTGTTGACAAAGACCCTCTCCTTTGACCAAACTCTAATTAGCCTCCTCAGAGCCCCTGACTGGACTAGGGATGACCGTGGACTTCCTTCTCCATTCTTGCAGAATCCAGTTTGAGCAAGAATCCTATGAAGTCAGTTTAGTGAAAACTCCCCAAAGTGTCTGGCTACCCTCGATATCATGCTGACAACAGGCTGGCCTGCCTTAAGCAAGGGTTCTGCTGAGTCAGTCTTGCAAGAAGTCCCCTATCCATGAATACTCTCCTTAGTCATTTTCCATTCACTGGTCCACATCCTCCCCCTTCCTTGTTAGAGTCCCCACTGTCCTTGTTAGAGTCAGAGTTTAGCCTGGTCTCTCTCCCCTACCACAAACCCCATCTTAGTAGCCTTACTGTCTCTGTGTACGGGTGCATATGTGCTAAGTCACTTTAGTCATGCCTGACTCTGTGCGACCCTATAGACTGCAGTCCACCAGGCTCCTCTGTCCATGAGATCCTTCCGACAAGAATACTGGAGTGGTTTGCCAGGCTCTCCTCCAGGGGATCTTCCTGACCCGGGGATCAAATTTGCATCTCTTGTGTCTCCTGCTTTGCCAGGAGGGTTCTTTACCACTAGCCCCACCTGGGAAGCTCCTTACCGTCTCTAACGAGTGTCATAGTTTTTTCTTTGACACACTTGAACTGTCCCTGCAGAAGGCATGCCCTGCCCACCCGGGCAACTCAGGTTGGGACAAACATCCTTTCTCATCTTTGAGACTCTTAATCTAAGAAAGGGCCTGACCCATCAGATTTAAAGTCTCCCAATAATCTCTCCCATGAGGCCCACTGAAGTTGGCAGCCATATAGCTTAGATCTGGGGGCACATTTGTCATTTCAAATCATCTTTCTCACTGCCAGCCAATGAGTCCTGAAGCTTTGGCTTTGATAAAGAAGACACTGTATTTTCTGCTCCGGCTCTTGGTCTGTCTCCTGATCACCCCAGCAAAGGGCAATGTTACATTCTTTGTTTGCGTGGTCTGTTTCAAATGTCCAGACGTTTCCTTCAGCCTCAGAGCCTGCATCTCCTTCTGACCTCAGGGGACGGTTAGCTCAGGATCGCAGCTGACTGGCTGTGGCCAGCTAGGCTTGCTTTCTTGGCTCTGTGGGACTAGATGGGAGCCCAGCAAAAGAAGGAGAAGGCAAGATGTGCCTTCTCTGTCTCTGTCCTCCCTGCCTCCCTGCCTAGCATCATGCCGCTGGGCAGGTGATGTGCTGAACCGACTATGGTTTCCTCCTGAAGGTCCAACCCTATTGTTTCCAAGGCCAAATGCTTGGTAAAGAGAGGGCCAGGCTAAGCCTCCAACATGATCACAGGAAGCAAAGGTAGCCCTGAGATTCTGGGCATAAAAAAAGGACCAATTAAGAGATGAGAAGAAAAGAGAAGGTATGTGGCGAGTTTCTGCTGGGAACAGACACACAGGAGGAACATGGATGGGGTCTGCACCAGGCACTTTCCACCATTAGCTCCTCCCATGTTATAGATTAGGTAACTGAATCTCAGAGAGATTAAATAATGTCCCCAGGTCCTGGAGCTCATGAGTGAAGCCAAGATTTGGACTGGATCTGCAGATCTGTTCGACTTCTACGCTCCAGCTCTTTCCAGGAAACCCTATTCCTCCCAGAGGAGGGGGTGTCTGGGATCCTGGGGACAGGGACGAAGTCCTCACTCGTCTTCTACTAGAGAGGCCTGGCGGCCGTTGGTCAGCACCCCCTCTGCTCTTCGGATCTCGTTACCATTCCTGCACTTTCCAATAACATATTAGTAATCATCTCCGAGGTGTCAGAAATGGCCCCAGCCCACTGCCATCGGGAAGGGCTCAGGGCGGCCATGACCCTTGGCACAGCCTCAGGGCTCAGCCAGTACTTGCTGTGAACGCTGGATGCCTGGAATCAGATCCACAGGCCTGACAGGGCACAGGCAAAGTGGCACCCCAGGGAGGGTTCCCTGAGATGGAGCCACGCCGCCATGAGCTACGGCCGATCTGTGCATAGCCCATCTGGGGACTGGATAACCCAGCCTGACAAGCGACCTTGACAGAATTACAGCAGTAATATTTTCAGTTGGTTGAGCTAGTCTTGGCCAATTTCTCTAGAGCATTAGGTGCAAACATAAGTCCGAGGTTCCACATCGCTCATGCTGGTGCCGGCCGCCTCCCTTCGCTGTTTCTAGTATTTATCCTGTGGCTTGTACAAGCCTCGTCTTTCTCTTCCCCAGTGAGAGCGAGAATCTCCAGGCCACCTTCGCCTCCGCTGGATGTGCAGTGAAGCAGTGCAGAGGAGAATCCTGCCCCCAGTCTGTCAAGCCAGGCTGGCACTGAGTGACCTCCTGCACCAGCCAGCCTGTCCTCTCCTCTGAGGACTGAAATTGATTTTCCTTCGTTCTTTGTGTGAGCACAGCCCGAGGTACAGCTCTGTTACCACACCAGTCCCAGGTGTGCGTTTAAAGGTGAGCAGTGACATTCTTGAAAAGATAAATGGGAAAAGTTCTTTAAGAACGCCCTCTGTCACCTCTGCTAGTGAACGGAATGCCTGCTTACATTTCCAAACCGTAGCTTTTAATTTCTCCATGCCACTGTGCGTGCGTGTGTGTGTGTGTGTGTGTGTGAGTGCATAGGGATGGAGGTGAGAGGTTTCTGGAGGTGTGAGAGAAAAATGTTCAAAACTCCAAACTCCTATCCACGTGGCCAAGTGGAGGTCTGATGTATGATTTAAAGAGGTGACAAAAAAAAAAATCAGTACTCAAAATGTTTTATTGTCATACATTAAAAAAAATCAAAATTAATGCAAAAAAACCACTGTGGGTAACATATCAAACTTTTAAATAAATAAACAGTTGACATTCTTGGTTTTTCCCTTTGTCTCAGAGTCCAAGATGACTCAACAAGACACTATAAACTTCTGATATGATGGTCATCATGGATTTTTATGTTAATTTTAATTTTCAAAATACTGTATGAAGATATTTATCTTGACGACTGAGTTGTTTCTGGTCCCTTTGAGTTTTGCACGCTGGAAGAACTGCCTCTCCCAGGTCTCAGCCCCCTTCAGGCCTGGCCCAAATCAGAGGTAGGGTTGTTTCTGAGACTAGCCGAAGGTCCTAGCTGGCATTTATATTCAGCCTCCAAACTGAGAATGAGCTGTTGAACTCTTCCTCTAGATGGTGACTGTTCAAGCCCGGAATGGCATTTGGATTTTGTCATTGACTGAGTCCAGCTAAAGCCATCCCAAGTGCCAGGCAGGAGTAAAGAACAGGCTTTCATGGAGGGAGTGTCCGTTCTGTGTATACCAGGGGTGGTCCATGAACTGGCCAGACCACAGGAGATTACAAGGGGACTCTTGGTAGATATCCAGCTTCAATTCTGCTGCTCAGTCACCTCATCGATGATGCTTGTAGAGGAACCTCAATCTCCACTCTCAAGTTGCCAGTTCATTGCTCAGTGGGGCACTCAAGCCCTTCCCCCACCCTCACCCCCAAATAAGCATCACTGGTGTCCCTAGCAGCCACAAGGCTGTGTGGATATCACTTCAGTGACTGCCTTTTAAAAATATGGCCTGTTGCTTCTGGAAAAGCTAGCTATTTCATAATTGTAAAATTGACCTCTATCCGCAGCTCTACCACACACTGGTGTATTTCCTGGCAAATTCATCTAACCCCAAATTAAATGACATTTCCTGGCAAGAGATGGGCAAGTGGTTGAAAATATCACAGCAAATGCTCCATTCAACTTGTAATATTCCTTTACATTAGATATCTCAGGGCTTTCCTGGGTCTCTTAACTCCCAAGTTAAGGGAGGACACTGTGGGCTCAGAGTCTGGCCATTTGAAATAAGAAGTCAGCAGGGAGAGGCTTCTTGACTGGTTTTTAGTTTTACCTTTTCCGACGTCTCCTTCCCACCCTAAACCTGCCCTTCCTCCTCCTGTGTGCTTGCTTTCAGGAGTTGATGTCATCACCTATACCCAAACACGAGGTCCCAATTTTACCTCCTTAGCCATCTAGATCCCACTGTGCTGCCGGAATGATCCTGCCAGAATGTTGATGTGATCATGTCATTTTGTTCATAACCCTTTGTAACAGCTCCTCCTGTCCCTCCTCCAGAGGATCTTCCCAACCCAGGGATCTAACACAGATCTTCAGCATTGCAGGCAGATTCTTGACCAGTTGAGCTACCAGGGAAGCCCAAGAATGCTGGAGTGGGTAGCCTATCCCTTCTCCAGCGGGTCTCCCCAGCCCAGAAATTGAACCCATGTCTCCTGCATTGCAGGTGGATTCTTTACCAGCCAAGCTACTAGGGAAGCCTCCCGTAATAACTCCTCCTAGCCTGGAAGGTGATGTTCACCGGGCCGGATTTGGCTCTGCCCTTTTCTCTCCGCTCCTGGCTCACTGCTCTTCCCACTTGCAGCCCTGGCTCGACCCCTGGGCCTTTGCACACCCTTCCCTCCTGTCACACTCTTGTTTCCTGCCTTCGCCTAACTGCATGGCTGCCAGCCTTCTTGGAATGAGCCAGGCGGCAGTGGCGTTTTAGAGTTCGCATGTGGACCTTGACTCATCGTCCTGATGTCAGTAGGGTACCGCCCCTTTGTCTTCCCTCATACCTGATGGCTTTGATTCTAGAGCCTATCATGCTATTTTGTCCCCCACATAAGACCCCTGTACCTCCTAGTGGATGGGGATGGGGACCAATTGCCTGGCTGGACCAACTGATGAAGCAGCCTGGGGGAATCTTGTCTCTTTCATGACTGGAAACAATCAATTATCTTGTTTTCTTTTTCCTGCCTCCCTCCCATCTTTGATGAAACGCAGAGCTTCAACTTCCCAATTGGATTCTAGAGAACAGATCATTATTTATCATTGATACCCCTTTTTGGAGGCACTTAGGATATACCTTTCTCAGACTGGCTAACATCTTTGTCCTGACTTCACTTTACTTATCTATAAAATGATAAAAATGTTACATCACTTTCAATTCTATCAAAGCTGTCGAATGAGCTAATCTCTCAGGTGACTCCTAATCCAGAACTATCTTACGAGGAGTCAAGGAATTTCGATTTGCGGGCATGTTGTATAATTTCTCTTTCTCTCCTAGTTGACTGTGGTCAGACACATCGGCTCCAAGGGAATCTGGCACATTAATGTATACTGTTTTTAGGTTAAAGGAAAGTTTGTTTATACATAACTTTTTATGATTCCCTGTCTTAGTGGACTTCTTGATTAATTGACTGACAATGACATTGTGGATAGTACGCTGGATAAGAGTTTGGGAAAGAAAAGCTTCATGCTGGAGAGAAGCTGAAGGACCTAGAGAGGCATGAATGATGTCACCGCTGGCGGAGGGAGTAACCACATTACCTGTGTCCCCTCGCTGACTTGGCAGGTGATGACGTAAGCTTCAGGGGTAGGTGTTATTGGACCAATTAAATAAAGTCCTTAAAAAAAAGTCCTAGTTTCCATGATGCTTTCCAAGAGTGGGCCGTCATTTTTATTTTCGTACACACAAGCACAGGAGTCTGAGATGCCTTACGACTCAATGGATGTGACTGCTGTTGGGGGTATGGGGATTGCCCTGGACTGCTGCTCTGGGAGTCATGTACGGTCACTGCTAGCAACAGCCCATCACCCTGGCAGTGCTTTCCTGCCATATGCCGGCCGAGCTCGGAGCGGCAATGATGCCGCCCCTCCACTGATGCCCCAGGCTGCCTTGGGGCTCATTTGCACGTTACTTAGGGGCTCGGACACCCTAAGGCGTAGAGTTGCTTTTGGTTAGTTGTTACCACCGTGTGTGAGAAATGGCCAAGTCGTTTCCTTTGGACGAGAAATGGAAAAATCTTTCAAACAGAGGATGAAGTTTGCTTTGGCATTTTGATAAGTCGTTAGCCTGAAAATGTGCACTTGGCTTTTTTGCTGCTAGGCTGGAGGAAAGGAATGGTAACGCTTCAGGGTCTTTACAGTCTGCTGACCAAGACCAGCCTCCTGTCCCCCTAGCCCCCCTAGAGCCCAAGGTCTGGCGCTGCTTCTGACCAAGAGCTCCTGGCCCATCTCCTTGCCATGGGGGTGGGGTGGAGGGCCACGGAAGAGGAGGGTGGGGCCACCCCCGAGTCTCCATTCCCTGGCAGGAGCATTTGGCTTTGCTGGACGTTACACGCGGTCTTTTCAGCCTCACTGCTTCCTGTGGCTACGCCGGCCCCATCTTTCTGCCTCCTCGACTCCCCTACGTGACTTGGCTTCACTTCTGCCTCCTGGTACCCCCAGCCCCCCGACCCCGCATGGTCCATACCAGGAAGTTCAGCATGGACACTGCTGTCATTTTTTACCAATGCCCACGTCCCTTCTTGACAAGCTGGTGACCCTGAAGGGTTTTGTCTGTTTTGTCCTTGTTTGTTTTTTAAATTACATGGCTCCCACATACACAGATGACCCAGCTTCTGACGTGACTAAATTTCACCCCATATGGAAAGAAATGTACCGATTTGGGGGCACTCAGAGCTGGGTCTGGAAGAAGCTGATATAGCTCATAATGTGTGGGTTACGCAGATTTCTGTGACAAGCTTCTCTGGCCAGCCGTGGAGGCCACAACTCCCAGTCTTTTCCAAAATGTAACCAAACTTATCCGCATCTGAGTGTCATGGACTTGAATGGCGCCTGGTGCCAGAATGAGTCATGAGTTGGCCTCTGCGTGAGCGGGGGAAGAATAGGAGACAGGAAGGGCAGAGGGGGGATGCAGAGGCCTGGTGGCGGAGGACTTGGGGGCCGACAGCTTGAGCGATGAAAAGGGGGAATTGTCAGGAGACAGAGTTATCTCTGGGACTTGGTGCTGGCATAGCTCAGAAAGGAGGTGGGGAAGGACCAGGACTGGACACGCCTTCAGGTTCTGTGGGTTCCGGGTGCTGAGCGTGCTGGTCACTTTCTTTGAGACTAGACTCTGCACCTCTGTTCCTTCTGCTGTTGACACCATGAAGACTGAACGGTCCACCTTCAGGGGTGCACACGGGGACTTTTAGGAGCCTGTTTCCAAGTATGGAGTAGGGCAGCACTGTGAGATCATGAAGACCTGAGTTGTGTCCAGGGGTCCCTGAGATTCTTGTGGTAACTGGAGGTCGGATGTTAGAACTGGGTCAGTACAGGTGAAGGGGGGTTATTTGCCCGTGGACCAGCATGACTAGAGCCTCGGTGAGTAATATTCTAGGAAGAAATGCAAATCAAATCCAGGCAGGCCATCCTCAGGGGCAGAGGGTGTTGTATTGACTGTACCTTTCGAACTGTGGCCTCAGAAACTCATGGAAAGTACTGCTCCAGGTTGTTGTTGAGCTGCTAAGCTGGGTCCAAGGCCTAGACTCTACCCTGCCAGGCTTCTCTGTCCATGGATTTCCCAGGCAAGAGTACTGGAGTGGGCTGCCATTCCCTTCTCCAGGGGATCTTCCCCACCCAGGGATCGACCCCATGCCCCTTACACTGGCAGGCGGATTCTTTACCACTGAGCCACCAGTGAAGCCCATACCACCAAGAGTGAGCCGTAATTAAACTGCAGACTTTGGGTATTTATGATATGCTGATGGAAGTTCAAGGTCTGAAACAAATGGACCACTCTGGTGGGCGATGTTGGTAGTAAGGTCTGAGCCCATGGGGCGTTTATGGGAGATTTCTATACCTTCCCTCAATCTTACTGAGAGCCCATAACTGTTCTAAATAAG